>APFE031552277.1:0-138094 GCA_000404065.3 Pinus taeda | reverse complement strand
AATATTTTTAAATATTTTTTTAACTTTTCAAACTTAAAATTAATTTTATAACTATCATTAAAATTCGAGACACAAATAATATTAAAATAGCTTGTTTTAAAGTTTTCGTAATATTAGACCATGAAACTTTGAGCAAATAAATCCCATAGGACAAAGTATGATCCTCATTATTGATATGTGTTATTTGTCATATATTATTTGAAATGCATTAGTAACTATGCTTCAATTCATTGAAAAAGTATTAGTCAAATATTTGTTTAAACACTAGTTAATAGTTGATACATGTGGGAATGCCATAAAAATTGACAAAAGTGATCCTTAAACGTAGTCATCATTTGCAGTAAGCAAAGGACTTGTGAAAGGGGTCAAAAAATTCACTAGAGTTGAAAATATGTGTTATATTAGGTACTTTAATTTAGATGTATCTTACATATTTCAAATAAAATTATATTGCTTTTATCCTTTATACTAGTCTTAATTTTAAATCATGATGGCCTAGAAAACCTACCTCGCCAACTCAATTTAGTTTGAAGTGTCAATTCTTTATTATATCCCTTCATCAACTTAGAATTATATTTTCTCATTTCCATTTCTAATGCTTCTACATTATAGTTAAAGCTAGATCTTTATGTACAAAGCAATTAACCTTGCCCACTGAATGTAATTTTAGGTGTTGGCACTTTCGTATAGTTTCAATCAACCTAACATTCTATGTTTTCATTTCTACCTGTAAATCTTTTATATTATACTTAATATTAGATTGAAGAAACCTAACATCCTTATGTCCAAAATAATGAACCTTGTAGACTAAATGTAATTTTAAGTATTGCCACTTTTTAAATGGTTTCCTCAACCTAACATTATGTTTCTTCATTTTGATAGTATTACATGAAATTATATGTTTTTTTTAATATGATTTGAATCAACTCCTAACTTTTCTACTTTATCCATCTGATGCAGGTACATAGATGGAGCACGAAATTCAATGAAGACTAGACCAAAATCTTGTCATTGTGATGGGATGGTCACATGATGATGCTGGGAAAAATTTAAATGTTTTTGTAAGAAATTGTAAATATTTACATTAGGAAGTGAGTTTTGTTTTCAGAATAAATTGGAGGAATTATTTCCTAATGCAAATATAGTTTCAGTTTCCCTTATTTTTTGGAGAGGGAGATATGATTCATCTTGTGACTCTTGGTTGTCCCATGTTAGCTTTCTTTTTAAAGAAATGAGTATTGGAGAAGAAGTGTGGTGGAGCAGTGGAGATGAAGAGAGGAGGAGATCCAAAATGCGGAGAAGAGATAAAGGTCGAAAGAGGCCTCGGTTGCATTTTATTTCTAGCCAGTTTAATTTATATTTGAATCTGTTTAATGAGTAACATATTTATGTGCCTCTATATTTGTTCTCTATTTGTATATCGTTAACGAAGTTTCGATTTATTGATGTCTACACTTATTGAGTCGATTTATGTTAAGAATATGAATTTTGAAGCCTTCACCATTTTGATTTGTTCATGTATCTAGTATGTTCCTCTTGTAAATCTTGTAGAAGGAAGTGTGGTGGATGTATGCTTTAGGAGCAAGTTGATTTTCTGGTTCAAGTGCACTTTGGAGCTTAACATATTTACCCCTGTGTGTATGAAGTTGTAGCTTCATATTGTTGTCATAGTTGTTGATGATATGTTTAGAATATATGCAACTAATCTATTGATGTGTGTTTTTACTGTTGGTGTATTTTAGTGTCGTATATGTGTTGTAGATGTTGTCTTGCTAGTATATAGTTTTGAGACCTTTAAATCCGTTGAACGATTGATATTAAGAGTTGATGCCTTATGAATCTAAATGATGCGTGCATTAATCATTCATTGGTATTTTGTTGCGATTATTTCCAAACCCGTGGAGGAATGTCCTCTATGTCCCAGAGTAATCACTGTGTGTTATTTACAGTGAATAGAGCACTGTCACATAAAACAGAGCACCCTATTTTGTTGAATGATGTTGAAACCCTTGTAGATTTAAGTTAGCCTTGGAAAAAAGGTGAAGGAAGGTAATTCATTGTGTCAATAAGCAAGTTAAGATCATGGGAAGTTGATTAGAACAAGGCTGAGTCATTTCACCTTCTAGAAATTCAAAAAACATGAGTTTTTTTTTTCACTATGAAATTATTTCACAACACTTATAGCAAAAATTCAAGGTTGCGTGTTTGTGTCTTTAAAAGCCCATTAGGCATTCCCGTTGCACCATTTTCTAAATGGACACATATTGAATTGGATGAGATGAGGAAACTTGAAGGTTATATGAAGAATCTTTCATGGAACATATGAAGGCAAATCCATATTCTTGTTTTGACCACATATGTAAAATGTTTTCTGAAATATTCCAAAACTGGATTTTAAGAACATAGTTGTGGGTGTTATTAGTCCTGGGTTATTGGCATCTGAGGTAACATGGCCTGTCATCAAGTGGCATCAAAGCTCATCCACGTTCTTTGGAGAATATCAGTGCATGTCCACTCTTTGGTGATGCAGTTAGAATAACAGAGATTGAACTTTAGTGTTATAGTACAACAAAAGTGAAATGAAGTGATAGTGGAGATGCTTGCATCTCAAGAAGAGTTGATCCATGTACAAATGGGATTTCCATGTTTAAATATAGCTTGATAGTGAAAATAGGTTGAAGAGAAGAAGAACCTTACAACAAGAGGGGGGCAATTTGAATTCTTAGGAAGTAAGTGAGATGATTGCAGGGAAGTGAAGAGTTGATACGCTCCTAAGGAAAAACAAGTGTATTGGTTGGAAAGGAATTGGTTCAACAAGTAGATCCAAGAAATATTTTGTAAGATGAGATCTTGTTATAGATATTATAAAATTGAATATGATGTTTATATTAACTAGTCATTAAGGAGCAAGAGTGCTCAAGAAGAGGTTATACTGTAGAGAACCTAGTGAAGAGAAGATATCATGAGGATGACTTGGTATGGATGACAAGTAGCAAACTTGTTACGGAGATAAAATGGGCGTGTTACAACTCACTAGTAGATAAGAAAAGTTCAAAAGAGGAAGAGATGAAGATGATTATTATTAGTCATAGCAATGGTTCAGAGGAAAGTTGCAAGTAGAAGAAGAAAGTGCCAAAGCAGTTAGAAGTAAAGGAATGAGTGATGAAGAATTTGAGACAGAGATGGTTGAGTAGAACTCAATCATGTGAAACAGTTGCTACAATAAAGTCAAGATGACCTGCGTTATGGTTGGATAATGAGAAAGAATAAGGTGAGATGGTAATCCTTACAAAGGAAGATGAGATAGAAGATGTATGTCAAATTGGAAGAATAACTTAGAGAAACAGTTGTGTGTCCAGGTGAAGACTAAATGGAAGGTAATGGTATTTTGTTTTCAATAAATTTTTGATTAATTTCTAAGTACAAGTAGTGGTGATGAATTTTTGCAGTTGAGGATGATGGCAAGGAACCTTGTAGTAGAAAGTGAGGAAGAACAACAAATTTCTCAGAGGAAGAAGGTGAGTAAATTGCATGCAGAATCCATAAGAGCAGAGAGTGCTTAGATGAATATTCCAGAGGAAGGAATCAACATAAATACTAGGAGGAGACTAGGCATGGAAGAGATTAGAATGTATTTACAAATAGGTTGATGGAGTCAACTTGTTGCAGTGGCTTGTTTGTAGCTCATCATGAGCAACAGAAGCTCATGGAAGAAGGAGATTTATGACTACTGAGGATCATAATAAAGGTTCAGAGAGAATCCATAGTAGATCAAGTCAGGACAAACTTGATAGAGAAGAAGCTAAAATAAAATGATGGCTATAGATGATGAGAGGACTGCTATAGAAAGATGAGGAAGACCAGGGTTACAAATGAAGTCTCCAGAAGAAATTAAAATGGAATTTTTTGCAGGTGAAGCTGAGATAGAGATCAAATTCTCAATTGGAGGAAAATCTCAAAGGAGTTGAGCTGCAACAAAGAACCGAAATGGAGATATGTTGCAAGACATGGAAGGGTATATGATGATGTTGAGAGCAACATAAATTCTAGAATTGTATGGAAGTTATGAAGAAACTATAGGGAAACAAAGTTTAATTTCTGTTTTAGAAAACTAGGGGAAGAAAGCACAAATGAAGAGGTAGATTTTTGAGGGAATTGTTGGTAGAATATCCATGTGATGGATATTGCATATAAGTTATAAATACAATTCAGGAAGATTTTTCTGAATTATATGAGGAGATGGAATTCTTAGAAGAGAGAAAACGAACCAAAATTAAGTGAAGGGTGTTTAAATTTTGTGACAATAGAAGGTATGCAACAACCTAAAGACAACAAATTTCAGCGAAGGACTAGATTAGAAGTTGAAATTAACAAAAGGAAAGTAGGATGGTATAGTTGTTTGCATGAAGAGACAACTCATGATTCTAAGGAAATTTTTTGAGTAATGTATTGGCAAGTTTGAACAGTTCAACAACAAGTAAAGTTTATAGTCGCAACAGAAGCAGTAGAAGAAGGTACATGTTGATTAAATATATGGTAAGATTTTAAGTTTAACTATGCAGGCGACAGTAGAGGAAGGTGAGGACATTTGCAACAACCTAGAGTAAGGAGTGCTCGAAGGGTTCCAAAGAAGAGGACAAAGAAGATGCCAAAATCCCAAACTCAAAAGAAAGTTTGGTGAGGTATCGTGTATCAAGGTGGAGACTTGTTACTACATAGGTGTGTTGTAACTCACGAGTTGAAGTTGTTATGAGAAGATCAGATGCATATGACTAGGAGGTCATAATTTTTTATATCTTGGAAGTTTGATGTAGGTGCATAGATGGAGCACAAAATTCGATGAAGACTGGACCAAAAGATTGCCAATGTGATGAGATGGTCACATGATGATGTTGGGATAATTTTAAATGTTTTTGTAAGAAATTTTAAATATTTACATTAGGAAGTGAGTTTTTATTTTTAGAATAAATTAGATGATTATTTCCTAATGTAAATATAGTCAGTTCCCTTATTTTGTGGAAAGGGGAAATGGTTCATCTTGTGACTCTTGGTTGTCCCATGTTAGATTTCTTTTTAAATAAATGAGCATTTGAGAAGAAGTGTAGTGGAGTAGTGGAGAAGAAGAGAGGAGGAGATCGAGAATGAGGAGAATAGACGGAGTTCCAAAGAGTCTTGGGTTGCACTATATTTCTAGTTAGTTTAATGTATATTGAATCTGGTTAATGAGTAACATATTTATATGCCGCTTTGTTTGTTTCTCTATTTGTATATTGTTAATGAAGTTTCGATTTGTTGATGTCTGCACATGTTGAGTCGATTTATGTTACGAATATGAATATTGAAGCCTTCACCATTGTGATTTTTTCATGTATCTAGTATGTTCCTATTGTAAATCTTGTAGAAGGAAGTGTGGCAATTGTATGTTTTAGAAGCATGTTTATATTTTGGTTCAAGTACACTTTGGAGCCCAACATATTTACCCATGTGCATATGAAGTTTTAACTTCATATTTTTTTCATATTTGTTGCTAATGTGTTTAGAATATATGTTGTTGGTCTATTGATGTGTGTTATTACTATTGTTACATGGCAGTGTTGTATATGTGTTGCTAGTATATACTTTTGAGATCCTGTAATCCATTTAATCGGTTGATATTAAGACCTGACACCTTATGACTCTAAATGTTATGTGTGTTAGTCATGCTAGTATTTTATTTCAATTATTTCTAAACCCGTGGAGGATGTACTCTATGTCTTAGATTAGTGATTATGTGGCATTTACAGCGAATAGAGCACTTCCACAAAAAACAGAGCACCCTATTTTGTTGAATATTGATGAAACCCTTGTAGATTTGAGTTAGCCTTGGAAAGAGGTGAAGGAAGGTAAGTGAAATAATTCCTTGTGTCAAGTAGCAAGTTAAGGTCGTGGGAAGTCAGTTATAACAAGGTTGATTTGTTTCACCTTCTAGAAATTCGAAAAACACATTTTTTTGGGTGCTACGAAATAATTTCACAACACCTACAAAAAAAAATTCAAGGCTGCGTGTTTGTGTCTTTAAAATCTTGTTTGGCTTGCCTGTTGTACCATTTTCTAAATGGACATGTATTAAATTGGATGAGGTGATGAAACTTGAAGGTTAGATGAATAATATCTCATGGAACTGATGAAGGAAAACCCATATTCTCTTTTTAACTGCATATGTAAAATGTTTCCTGAAATATTCCAAAATTGGATTTTAAGAATAGAGTCATGGGTGTTATTATTCCTAGGTTATTGGCAGTTGGGGTAACTCGGTCTGTCATCACTATATTGCAATCAATCCCCTTCCAACTGAATTTATGCAAAGACTTCTCCCATGTCGACCCCATTGGTAGGACATCAGAGTGTGGGGGGATTAGTGCCACATGGTCAGGCTTGACAAAGATCATGTAGCCTCGAAAGATGTTGCATTTCACTAGTAGATCCTGGCTTCGATACCAGTGGGAGTGTGAGAGGAATTTATGTGTCTTTGTCAATGATTTAGCACACAATCCAACTTCACCTATTCAAAGTACATCTCCTGCATTTTTAAATTATCTTCAATTTATGTGTTTGAATTTAATGTATATGTTATTATGTTTAGTGTGGTATATAAGTTAAGTTGTGTTTAAGTTACAGAGCCTGAGCAGGGTGAAGATGAGTGTGATAATGTAGCTTTGATCCCTTTGTGGGACACCGCCATGACCACTATCATGCTCGAGGATATTAGTGTCCAACATGAGTAGATTACACGAGAACTGGGTAGATTCCATGTTGGCTCGTCAACTAGACGTAGCTTGACACTAATGTTGGAGAGCATCAATCGATTTTTCTAGGCCTACCAGAGGGTGGGCCCACAGAGCAACCTCCTACATGCTATAGAGAGGACTTGGATGTGATGTTAGAGGCATAGATGCTTGGGAGGTGGTGAAGTCCACCACCAAGGATATTGATGTGCATAGGGAATTGTTTAACATCCTTATATGCCATGTTAGACATCATGATCTGATTAAACCCCAAATATTTTACTAATGTTGATGCAACTCCTTTGTTTATGATCGATTCATTGGAGTTTGAGGCATGTTCCCCCACCATGATGAGGTCCCCCTTTACTTTTATTGACAATCATATGTGGAGTTTGTGAAAAATATGAGGCCAAATTACACCAGCATGCCATCATGGTTTTATGGACCTAGCAGGGAACGTAGCCATGAAAATATAGCACCTCGTAGGGACCCTACCCATGTAACGCCACGTCCGATATTGGTCCCACTACAATCTCAGAGCATGGTATTCTTGATTGAGCTAGAGGACCCTTCAAAGCTTAGTGTTGAGACCAAGGATACCATTATGGAAACCATGCATATCACATTGGTCGGTGCACATGTCACATTGCAAGGAGAGAGGAGCAGACCACCACCATTGCCTCATCCCCACTAATTCAATTTGTTGTTGATGAAGTACTTGAGATTATACCTCATGACTAGATTTTGGCATATGCACATAAATGTTGTGATGTCGCCCATGGAACTTGAAGGATGTACGACCAACATGACACAGGTGAGGTACATATATATGAAACTTTTGAATCTTATCATCAAATTATACATTATTTACATTAATAAGTTCATATCAAATTTCATTTATTTTAATAATTTGATGATAACATGTAGACACAAGGTTATATGGATAAGCTTATGAGGTCATTTGAGGTATCAGTTGATTGTCTAGACCAAGCTCCATCAGTTCATGTGGCCATGGAGTCTCCGACACTTCCACCTCCACGTCATCAGAGTCACATTGAGTAGAGTCATTGTGTAGAGCCACAAGGACTAGCACTCAAAGTAAACCTTCTTTATTCCTAAGATTTCAAAATTTTATTTTTTAAAGTTACATGCATGCTAATCAATTCCTAGACTACTTATAATGTATTTTCCATTGTGTACACAAGCCCAAATGTAGGGTGGTGTCAAGACCGTGATGCTGTGGGTGCATAAATGGGACACATGTTTTGGAGGTGATACCAATGTGCGCCCCAACTGTTGAGCCACATGCCCAGGAGCACCAAACTCAGATTGATCAGACCCCCATCCAACACACCTTTCAATTGGACTTGAGTGTCAGGTTAGTAGATTCATATGTAATTAAACTTGAAAAAATCATTTATCTCTATATTGTTTATTTTATAAATAATGATAATTAATTCGAATTTGTATTTGTTATATTGCAGTAACAGGATCTGGATGTCATTTTTGATTAGTGGTCACATAGGAGTAATGGTACTTAAACCACATACTTTGTATATTTTCATATGGACAATTTGTGGATAAATTGATTATTTTAGTTTATGGACGTTCATTAAATTTCAGTTTATGGATGTTAATTATTTCGCTAGTTTAAATTAATTTACATAGTATAAATTAATTTTAAAAATATAGCTTTGATAATAAAATGAATTGAAGACATATCTCATACATTTATTTCATTTTCATATTGATATCTATTGTTAATAATTTTTTGAATATGAGCTAGAATAATATACACCTTGTGATATTATTTTGCATAATAATAATGAATAAGTTGGATTTCATTTATCCTAAGTTTCCAACAAAGTGTTCCCATAGGAATTGTGATTATTGCCCAAATGGTTATTCATTCAATGGGTAGAGGCATTTTAAGTGTGTACATATTTTTATGCTCATTTTCTTTTGAGTAATGAGGGAAAAGATTTCCAAACATTGATTTCACTTTTTTATATGAGAAATGTATTTTACCATATGAGAATACTTATATTTTAAAATATAATTTTACTTTGTATGCTAGACTCAAATTATGTCTCCATGGTATTGAAAAATAAAATGTTAGAAAAAATCCATGTAATAAACTCAAAACTCCATGGTATAAGAAAAACCTTATGTAGTCACCATCAAGCCATGAATATGGAATTTACAAGATTCAAGAAGTAAAATTATTATGTGGTCACCATCAAACCAAAAATATGGAATCTACAATATTCAAGAAGTAAATTTTTACAAAAGATTCATTTTGATTTATAGTTTCACGGACTAAGAAAATAAGTACAATTTTACCATGCAAGTCACTTTGATAATTAAAATGAACTAAAATGGATTGATTAGAATACAAATGAATTGAGATGATAATACAAATGGATTTAAATAAGACAAATGGATTTAAATTTGAAAAAACGAGTTATAAATATTTTATTAAAAAATGTATATGTTTAAAGTACATATTAAAAATTGGCTTGAATGTACATATCTCAAAGTATAAGTATTTTGATATATTTACATCTATATACTATATTTGGCATGTCATTGTAAAAAATAAAATTGGGATGGCATGCCCAAATACTAGAATGGATAATTGAGGTATTCAATAACTCTTTCCACCCTCACCAATGACATGTGCTTCTCAAAAGTTAATTTTTCTCTTGTTTTTCCGCCAATAAAGATTAGGCCTAGTTATGTCTAGGATCAAAATACATCTCCATAACTATGAATAAAAATCAAGGTTTATAAGTTTTGTCCTCAAAATTATTAATTAACAAACTAAAAGAAAAAATATATTCAATAATTTCTAATGAAAATCCTTTGCAACCAAGATGGGTATGGGTGCATGGTTTCCTCCTCGTAGAATCGCTCTCAAAAATTTCACTTTACAAAATTTACAGACAATCATTTAATTCAATGAATTATGAATACATATAAAATTCAATGGTTGGTCATTAGCAATTTCATCTACTATTCATCACACCACAAGAAGTGATTATGGAATTAAGAGATTAACATCCTTCACTAGGAAACAAAGCCATTGGTCAAACATTATTATTAGATGTAATAATAGTGGATGTGACTACATTGGGTATAGTAGCATGTGAAGGGGATACTCCTTCTAATGGCTATAATCACCAAGTGTTGAACTAATTAGATACATGATTTAATTATCTAACATGAATAACATACATGTGTAACTTGTGAAATCCCTATGAGACAACAATGATGGATGCAACAAGTATATTCACTTCCAGAATATGGTCCCATAAAAGATACTAAAAATAAATCTTGAACATTATTCTCACTCAAATGGATAGTGGGTATAGTGGTATTGAAAGGGAAACAACATTACCATCTGTAGGTGTGCTAGAAGGGATAGGTACAAGAAGCACCTAAATGTGATATGGTCAAGTTGGAAATAAAATCCAAGGAAACATGTTATGCATGTCAATATAAAACATTACTTTATATGATTTAGCTCATTCATTACCTCTATGTGAGTTATCATTGTCAAACATGTGATAAAAATGACTACTTGATGCATAATTTTCAAACCCAACATAGTTATATCTTTGGGAGACATGACAATGAAGTCAAATAAAATGGGTGATGAGGAAGGCATGATGCTCTATCTGACTAAGTGTTGCAAAGACACATAATTAAACAATTGATAAATGCATGTGCAGTGAATCCATTCAACCAACAATAATAAAATATAGGTTATGCTTTAGACTTAAATTCATTAGTTTGTTGTTATCTATACTTTTTTATTTTTTGTTGTGTGTAATATTGTAATGAGGATAGCCCGGATGCAAGTGATCTCCGAGCCCAGCACGTACACCCTCAGCGCGTGCCTGGCACGTTTCCTCCCACTCGGCAGCTGGATGGCCACCTGCATGCATTCAATCGCCCCGATCTCATTGCAGAGGAATAAGTTTGGGTTACTGTGCGACTGTATGAAGGTACCTTCAGGCATTAAAGGCGCTCAGAAAACTGCAGATGCATTTATGCCTCCGATCTGGTCGATTATGGCATCCAACAAGGATATAATGGCCCAGCTTCATCCCCGCCTTCGCCATTCTATGTCTCATTGCTCTGGAAAGATTGAATGTTGGTTCTGGTTTCCTGAGGTCGAGCCTGCCGAGCTTGCATCTCACCCGTCCCCCATTTCGCATTCGTTCAGTTTTCACAACTGCAAGAGGGTGCTCACAATGCCTCGCAGCAGAGGTGTTCCGCGTAGGGGAGGTTCTTCGGCTCCCAGGGGCCGAGCCCTACATTCCCCTTCTCCGCTCATCATCCCAATCTCATCAGCCTCTCCGTCTTCCCCCCCCCCCCCAATCCCGCTAGACCTGTCTCGAATTCCTCCTTTCAGACATCCCGCTTCACTTTCCACAGCCGTCTGAACTAGCCCGTTATCACCTTCACGACCACCATTATGGTTGCAGAAGAGGCGGATTTGCCTGAAGACCCCATCAGCTCCTCCTCCACTCCATCTCCGGAGGAAAGTCTGGCTCAAGGTGTAGGAGAAGACCCGAAATTCATTGCCGAGCATATGCAAGAGGACTCCCCTGCTGCTGAAGAGGCCACCAGCCAACGCACGTCGCCTCAAGAAGAAGTGATTGTTTGTGGCCCTATTCAACACGATTTTGGCATTCGTCATCTTGTCAACCCCTCAGAAGGTGGAGCGGAAGGCGATGAAGAGGTCACTTGGGTTGCTGCACCGGATACTCAAGCTAAAAGGGGCACCGACCCTCAGACTTCGCACGAGTAACTTCTCCCTCTGCGCAGTCGGGTTGCGTCGCCTCCAAGGTCCAAGTTCTAGGTTATACTCTCTGTTTTTTTTCCTTCAGTTGTTCTTCTCTCTGTTTCGTTCGGCTCCTCCTCAGCCCTTCGCATTTCTTTTTGGGATGTTTGTCAAAGTTTCAATTTTCTTAACGGCTGGTGGATGTCTTGTTTTGCTGGAATTCTCATGGTCGCCAAAGAATACTCAAGCTTTTTTCTCCTCTGCCCGACGCTTCTTGCCTGCAAGGAGTAGTTCTCTGGAACAATTCTCTTTTGTTGAATTGAAAATGATGTATTCAAACCTGCTCAGTTGTTCTTCTCTGCACTCTGGTTTTTCTGCTGAGGGCTGGGACACTTGCCCTCTGAGGCTGCAACCTCATTGTAAATATTTCTTTTTTTCATTTTAATAGAATTAGTCTTTATCCCAATATATATAAGATATTAAATATATATATATATAATATATATATATAAATTAATATAATATTGTAAGAGATATGAATTCCAAAAGGGTGATCTAATGTTAAACCATTATATCTATATGATATTATAAATATTAGAATGAGTGCATTCATTTTCTAAAAATCCATAGAGTGATATTAAGTCCAAAAGATATTGAGTCCTAAATATTTTAATAAGTTAAAGTTAAGATTCATATGTTTTCTAAAAACCTAAGTAACCCATAGGGGAGATGAATGGAATTTGTATAACACTCTTGGTGATAATTTAAAGGCAACACCCCCGAAGAGAAATTTTCTAGAAAAAATGCTTTGTATGGTGTTATATTTTTTTCCCTACAAGGAAAAGTCAATTTGGAACGTTCATCATTGGCTCATAATATTATGGTAAAAGACATGTTAGGTTTTCTTCCCTAGAAGGTAAGCCTCCTTTCATGAGGAGATTATATTTCAGCCATGTATTATTGAGAGAACATTGTAATTGAGAGAGGATACTATGGAAGAGAGAAGACGATGTTGTAGTGGATGCATTGCAGGTTGTATCCCTTATTTTGTTGGATGGAATAAAAGGAAGGAATGGTTATTTCTTTGTGTATGTAGCCCAAGTCAGGCGAACCAAATATATTGGTGTCTACTTTATATAAATTCATTCTATGCTTCATTTCCACATTCATTTTGATTTTATTTCTCTACTATTTTATTCATAATAGCTAATATCAGAGGGAAAAATATCTCTATGATTTTTATTCACAATAAAAATTACAAAAGTAGTCAATTATCAAATTTCTAAGTTACAAAATTCATATTTGGGTCTTTTGTTCTAGAATAGATTAAACTTGACTGTGATAGACTTGGATTTAGGGATTTCCATTTGCATCATCTACTCATTTGGCCAATGGGTGATATGAATTCAAGTCTCCATAATATGTTCATGGTCAGTTTTTGACATCTTCCATCTCCTTGGTTCACCTTCCTTCACTTTGATTTATGTGAGACTAATCTAAGGTGCTATGACTAGATGATTGTATTGGAAAGATATATATTTGGGCATAAAATATCTATGAATAATGTGACCACCCTATTTTTTTACCTTTTCAAAAAAAATGATCCATCACAAAAATGTCACCAATTTGGTATGTGAATCGTCCATCTTCAAATGGTTGCACCAACCTTTTTTTTTTAAAGTTGTATCATATCAAATAGTAATCCACACTGTCTTCATTTCCCAAGGAGGAAGTTATAGCAAAATCATTGCCTAAAACCAAAATATAAAATATGGAACCAATAATAATGTATGCCACATACCTTCATTTACAACAATAGAGACTCAATCATGATCAAGTGAAATGATGACCTCTTCAACATGCATCCCTTGCTATGTTGGAATTGGATGAAGTCCCTTCGGCTTAAGAGGGCCATAAGTCCAACCTTTCACGTACCCATGTTTTTCACATTGATCAAGTAGACATCCATTTGCACCAATGTAAAAGTCACAAAAACATGCAAATTTTCTTGTCTCAATGGAAACTATTGTTCCCATGTCTTTACTCTGCATTGAGTGTAATTTACTTATATAATATTAAAATACCAAGGAATGGATCTATTCACATCACCAAGTCCAACATTGCAAAAGAACCTATTGATAAGCATGATTTTTTCATGACCTTAATGCATAAATGGGATCTGCACCAGTTGACAACCTCTACTGATGATTTGATTTGATCTTCATAATGGATCATTTGGTACCTCCTAAGTGCTCATTTCACAGAATCACTCGCACCTACATGCTCATCATTTCCACGTCTCGTTTAAAAAATCTCCAAGTATGATGTAGGTTTGTCTCCTTGTGTATCTGACTCCACCAATAAAAAATTCATGTTGACTTGAACTGACCTACACAACCATCTGACTAAATCCAATGCTTTATGAATGATATGTCATTCATTTTTAATGAGTCATAAATCATGCCAAATAAATTTTGTATGAACAATGTCTCATGCTCACGATCCTCATTGATGTAGAAGTCATACTCCTTAATCACATCATGTGACTTGTTAGTGTTATCCCTACCATCAACATTCACATGTGCATGACTTTACAAAAAATGTACGAATATGGGTACTTGGTTCAAGTGATAGTACTCACTTTGTATATATGTTTGAGGAGAAAATGTGTAATTCTCAGTAAAGTTTGCCACTGATGAGATTGTGCCTAGATGGAATACCTTACGAGAATGTTTAAATTCATAAGCTTGTCACGAGGACCTGTGCGAGTGTTAGACATATTTATAGATCTAGTTTTGAAATTTACCAATGAATTTTGAAATAGGAATCTCATCCTCAAATTAGTTGATCCTCCTACGCGCACAAAATTTTATCTTTTACATGAGGCAATTAACCAATGTCACCCACACTAATGATGAGTCTACCACTAAAAGGATTAGATTTGTAAATGAGAATCTATCTATATGAATAACCTTGGACCTATAAAGCTCATTTTTTCAAAGAAAATATATCAAATATGTGTTGAATTTCTTCTTGAAATATTTTTAAAGACTGGCCATGCATTTGTTTCATATATTTAAGAGGAATCTTAAGAGAATAGTGTATTTTTTTTGCATGTTTGATAAATAAATCAATACCAATTGAAATGAGAAAAAGAAAATTCCTAATACCAATAACTACCAAACTATAAAGGGCCTGATAAATATAATTAAAAATGATAGTTTCTAGTGCCAACTATTCCTTGAATGATCTTTTTAAGAGGATTAGAATTTTCATATTCAATTGGATGGCGTAAAATCATCTCAAAAGCAAGTAAACTTTTTTAACAATGAAGATGTTGACAAAAAATGTTCCCATTTAAATTACTAGAAGCAAAACCTTTGGATTGGAATTTCTTATAAAATCAAAAACATTCTTTGCAACACCATCTAAGAACATAGTTTGATCCCAATTAAAATATATGTCAAAATAACTTCAAATTTTTTTTTGAAGGTATGAAACATTAACTCTATTTGGAGAATCTATTAGAGAGAAGTCATCATTCTTTAGATTATTCTTCACAATCAACTTCTTGTTTGAGGAAGTCATCATCTTCTTTAGCATTTTCAGATAAAAAAGGGACCTAATCAACATGCCATTTGTGATATCTAAAATTCCACAAATTTTCAATCACTATTTCACTTGAAAAGTCTATATCTAATGCAATGATATTGAATGGTTTATAGAAAAGAAACTTCGTCCAAAACAAGTATCGAGTTCTTTTGAACCTTATTGGGAATATAATAGAAGAATGACTAAAATTGAGTTCAATTAAATGGAAACATTTATATTTCCACGACTCTTTCTTACATCAGGCATGAAACATCAAAAATATATATTTATATTATACAAAATTTTCTATAAAATTGCTAAGAGTTTTATATATTTGAACAACACTATTTTGGCATGATAATTGATGAGCATCCCTTGATAGCTTCATTAATATTTTTGTTCCAACATTCAAGAGAAAAATAATTTCAACCACGCAAAACAAGAGGTAGATTTCTTTTGTTGTAATGTCATGGAATACAAGTCTTTCTATAAGAAACCCTTTTTATGCACACAAAGAAGGATATCCAATGTCTTTTATGTTTTCAATTCTTTTCATCATATATTGACAACTTTATAACTTATTTTCTAATTTTGAAGCATACTTTGCAATATAAGTCATGACTACATGTTGAGAAACAACTAGCTGAAAATCAACATTAGATTGCCACAATCTAAGAAGATTAACATTGTAAACATTTAACATATCATCAATACATGCATGCTAATATTTATTTTAAATATATATGAATAATATTGATTTACCATGAACCTTCTGCAGAACATTGTATTGATATGCAATAATAGAATCCTTTTTGTGCTAGCAAGAATATACACTACACTTTGTAAGTCTTTGAACACAATTGAACAAATTCTCATAACCTTCATGAGGATTGCAAGAAGAAACTTGTGAGGTGCTCAAAAGGTATAGATCATCATTTAGGATTCAAGGAACCATTATGTTATGAAGATGGATGTCACAAATACTTAATGGTGTTATATGTTTAACAAATAATGTCTCCTCAACATGCACATTGGAAGGAGGGTTACTCTTGTTCCTTCTAGATCTTGACACAATTTCTCTCTTTTAACTCCTACAAGGATATCAAGCTTTAATCGATGTAATGTTTGTATATTTTGGAGCACCTATGTGACAACTCTTTTTGCTAATCCCTCTTGTAGATATTTCCATGAATTATAATCCATGTAAATAATATGGACATGTAAAAAAAATCTTTGGTTAATCACATCCTTCGTTTTTGTGGGTTATTCTCAACCATTACAATAATTAGGCAATTCACAATTTGGAATAGACTATTAATCTCACTTCTCAAGTGGTTTCTGATTTGCAATGAGCCATTAATCACACCAAGTGATTTTGCATTGACCACAAACCTTCATTTATCATGACAAGTGATTTTTGGCTTACCATGAACCATCATCATTGTAGTTATGGGTGTTGAAAATGTAACTATGGTCGTTCTTCTTAATTGCTATTGTACTTCATCACTGTGTATTTATTTTTAAATTGAAAAAGAAGAAAAAGGAAATTATTTTTTAAGCATGGGTTTTATGATCTTTTCACTTGTTCATTAGGTCAAAGCCTCCATTGAAGGCTTTTAGGATTTTCTTGAGTCACAAGAGTCATTATCATTGTATTTGACCCTTATTGGGCTTTTGTATCATGTAAAGAAAAAATATTTTGAGTCAAATTATTCATTTTACACCTCCTCACCAAGTCGACCATGCCTTGATGAAGTCAGACATGTTTGTAGTTATTTGACCCTGCATAAGCAATATATAGAAGATGAATTTGACCTCAATAGCATTAATTCACAACAAGTTTGATCTGCAGAGGAAAGAGGAAAAAAAAGAAGAGCGAAGTCTAGAGGAAAGAAGACAAAGTCAAGGAGAAGTAAAAAGATAAGTTTTTGGGCATCTCTCTCTCAAACATGTGAATTTTTCTAAGGTTTTGTTGTTAGGATTACAACAACCCTCCATTTTGTTTATATTTTCATTTTTGTAAAAAAAATAAAAATTAACCCTATATAATTTTTTCTTTTATTCCCTAAAAGATAAAAAAAATTGTAAAAAATAAAAATAAAAAATATTGAGTCTAAAAAAAATAAAATCAAATTTTAGAGTATGTTTTAGCGTACAAATAATAGAAAATAAAAAATCCTGACCCTAACCTCCCGACTACACAGTCGGTCTAACTATGGATCCCTTCCAACTCATTTTTTATTTTTGACTTTGGATTATGTCCTACCTTCCGACTTTGTTCTTCATCTGACTTCCTGACTTACAGTCTCCCCCAACTTCATTGTAGTATGGGTCAGAGGTAATCAACATTCAAGGATAAAAAAACCACCATTCGACCACATGACCATTTGACTTCCCAACCATCCAATAAAATAATATTTTCCTTCCTCGATGTGTGTAATTTTTTGTTTTTATTTATTGTTAAAAAATTGATTTGAAATATATATTTTTTTGCCTTTCCATGCTTAAAAGTTTTTTTTCAATCCCAACATTAAAACTCTCCTTCTCTGTCTCAATTCTTGGAAGATACAGTTGGGTTATGTTACAGGAAATTAATATTCAAGTCATATGAATTAACTCACCCATTCTCGTGGTTTTCCACCAAAATTCATAACTTCCTAACAAAATTTTAGCTTGCATGTTGGTTGAAACTATTAAACCTATTTCAGAGTAACTTGAATTGTGGAAAGGAAAAGATTAAGTTTCAACATCCACAGTTAGGTAAAATTATGTCTTTTAAGTATTTTGTTTTTATTTCAATATTTTTAATATAAAAAAATCATTATTTCCTTTTTTGCTTCAATGCCATAAGATGGGAAATAAAGGAAAATCGACTGCAACAAGGAAACCAATCGAACATATAAAAGGGAAATTGAAAGAGGTAGACAATCTAAAACCTGAAGAATATAACCTCAACCCATCTTTGAATTTTGACTCCACCTTCAAAACTCATAAAGAAAGTATGATGAAGTGGGAGGAAATTTCTGATTTATTTGAGAATACAGAATGGTTAAAATATATTAGAGCTTCTCAGTGGAAAAATAGTCCTTTGGAAGGTATTAAGAAAACTAAATTGTGTCGGGTAGCTGCTAGGGCTAAGATATTTCCTTATTATGCTATGATTGCTTGGATTTTGGCACATATGGATATCCTTACACACATTGTGTCAGATCATTATAATAATGCTATAGCCTCTTGGAAGTCATAAGTCCTTTCAACCATTTACAAGCTCATTCCTCCTAAAATCCTTTTCACCACTGAGTTTCTGAAAAAATTCCAAAATACAGTTTTCAAACCATATGAAGAGAATTACGAAAAAGTAATCGAAGATTGGTTACAAGAATAGGAAGAGGGATTTGAGCTCAAGTATTCTAATGAATATCCCATTGTTATATTTAAGAAACCCTTCATATTCATTCTCAAAATAATGTCCCAATTTATGGGAAAAAGGATCCTAAACATTGTAAAGTGCGGTGGATCCCCTTAATCCATAATATTCATCATGGTTCAAAGAATTTTAATTGGGTCAGAATTCTATCTCAAAACATCATAGAGGCCTTAAAATTATCATTTCTATCTCCTCCTGACTATAAACAAATGTTTTGTATGTCCACTTTTCTTATGGATATTGTTATTGCTTCGGTTCCATTTCCCTTAATGAAATGGAATTATCCAGTTGATCAACAATGCCCCATTCAGATTTATACCCCAATCCTATGAGAAAGTAATTTCAAATTCCATTTATATGAAATTTTCTATTACGTAATGATTCCTCTTCATGAAATTATTTTTGGCAAAGGTCCTCCTTGGGTCATTGAAAGTCTCAAAGAAGCCCTAGAATCAATAGGCCACTATTTTGTAGAAGAATTATTCACTTACATAAGAGTATATGATAGTGAGGTTGGTCCTCACCTTCTACCTAGATATATTCCTAAAAGAGTTGATTTCATGGAAGTGGAAAATTAGGCTGCTTTATATGGCCAAGCTTGGAAAATGAACAAACTTCAAAAGAAAATATGACCAGTTTTTCCAATTAAATTTGGAGAAATGAATATAAAATACCGAGGATGTAACACCCCCTCCTAGGTCTACCCAAAGTAACCATGCCAACTACGGTAAACATAAGGAGAGATGCTACTACAATCATATTTTACCTCCTATGTCACCTTAAGGAAGTGGGATCGACGAAACATCACATACAATCATCCAACATCATCCACATAACCCTCAGGAGACAAATCAACCACTTAGACATCATGTCCCTAGGTCCCGCTACTATTTTGCAACTCTTAGGCCATAGTTGCTCTCATGTTATGGGCAAGGGAGCAACTAGAAACCTAAATTCGCTCTCACAAGCATGCCTGCCAGCGACTGTGGACCATAATTGCTAGTTCTGTTCTAGTGACCCTGGGATTTAAGCCACTTTTCTAGCCCAGAATCTTGGCCTTTGCCTATAACTTGTTGTAACTTCCAGAATTCATTAAAAACATAATAAAAATTCTAATCAATCAAAAATCACCTCAGGACTAAGCTTGAGCATCCCCAACCAAGACTAGCGTCCTGTCAAACACTTGGCATCAATGCAAACTAAAGGTCTAAGATACAAGACAAAGCATAAATGACTGAAAAAACTTATGAAACATAACCAAAAGGATTGCCTCCTTCTCCGTTGAACTACTACCTCATCAATTAGGTCTTGCATCCATCCATTTAACAATGACGAGTAAATATATGAAATAACCGTGACATGAACCAGTCATTAAACCATGCGTATAACCAACATAAAACCATATAAATATCAGTGATATGACAACCATTAAATCCACATATAAATCAGTGAAAAAGTAATAGAACTTAGCTTTTATTAATTATAAGTAAATCCGACCAGGTTCAGGACTTCCACGTACCACCTGACCATAGACATGGTTGAACCAAATCACTCTTTTAGCCAGTCACCCCTGTGCCATATTCCAAGCATGAATGTGGGATCGCATAGAAAAACCAATCCAAGAAAAACCAAGGGAATCCAGAGGTTAAACCACCTCCACCCTCATCCAACCATGATCACACCAAAACTAGTGCTCCGGTAACAATTGAACATAACTTGGAATGACATCTAGAATCCATCACTATCCTTGAGGAATTTTCCATCTCCTTGTCTCTCAAGCTTTACCGCAATCCAAACCCAGATCACTAGGCCCTAAATTGAGACCACTCCCTAAGGATTTACGTGTATCCCACAAAAAATGGTCAAGGGATACCTAGGCCTTTGGGAATGAACCTTGAGACCACCTCCACCCCGGATTCTGAAATCCATCCAGCAAATCCAAAGTTCCAAAACCGAAATAAACATCCCAACATATCATGGCATCCAGAAAAAGGCTAGGCTAGGCTAAAATCCACTATCATAACCCGACAAGACCATACCACCGACAGCAAGAGAACCATACACCAACATGCAAGGCCGTGCATGTCCAAACTAGCTAGGAAATCACACATGCAAAAGGTTACCTGTAAGTATTCCTATGGAAGTTTCTTGAGTCCTGCTTTCCTTTTCTCTGCTCCAAACTAGAGTGCTCCAAGAAAACTCTAAGTGACCAAGAGAATGAGAGAGAGAGCAAATAATGAGCAAGCTCCAAACTTGAACTTGACAGAAGCCATGAACTAATCCTCAGAAGCATTTTTATGCATGAGACCTCTAATTTCTTCATTGCCATTATTTTCCTTCAATTTCCCCCTCACATGCAATCTATGACCTTTTAGCTTCATTTTCTCCTAATTTCCGTTATTTTCATAAATAAATGTGCCAAAAAGCCTTTTTTTCCTTTTTAATGCCTTTGCCTTAGCCTTTTCCAATTTCCTTAGCCAAAGCACACATCTAATGATGCCCACTATGATATATTTTCCCAACATTCATCTTGGAATAAGTGTCCCTTAATCGTGGTCTTGTTTTTCCTTTAATTACATGAACTTTTCACCAGGGTTGTTAAGAGGACATGCATTTAAAGAAGCAGAAGAACTCCAACATTTTTGGCTTTACTCATTACCTCATTATCAGTATAACCCCCATGGAATTATCAGTAATCTTTATAAAAATGTGAGCTATGTTAAAATATCTACACATCAAAACCCCCTTTTTGATGATGTTTTTACATCCATTAATGATTACCAACAAGATTTTGATAGAGGAAAGCTGTTAAATGTTGAAGAAAGGGATAAATTGCATGAGTTTAGAGAAATTATTTTGGAGGATTTTCTAAAATAGAAGTGTCTCCATACCTATATTCGAATTCAAGAACTCAAATCTTCTAAATTAAATAAAAAATAAATAAATAAAATAAATAAATAAATAAATAAATAAATATCAAACAAATTACTTCAGATCCTCCCTCTACTTCTCAAGAAGAACAAGAGGGTCAAATTGAAAAGGAAGCAGATTTTTTTGTTATAGGTAAAGAAGCAATTGTAGGTACATAGGTGATCACAAAAGAAGATGATGATATCAAAGGAAAAGAATGATAAATTCACCTAAATCCAAAGGATGTTATAATCACATAAAGTTCAAAGAAAAAGCAAGAAGAACTGGAGACAATAGAGTCAACAAAAAAATAGATGTCGTGTGCTAAAGACATTATTTTCTGAAAAAGATAAAGAAACAATGGAGAAACAAAGAAATATTATGAAATTTTCAGTACTTGAAACACTTCATGATACTTAAATGACTCTTATTTCTACTAAGATTCCTTCGGATTCCTTCCTATATAAACCTGTTTCTGAACTCAAAACAATATCTGACATTGTTCTTTCCTTAAAAGAATATTATTTTAATTCCTAGACGAAATAAGTGCAAGGAAGATTAAGAAGAGAAAGCTTGGTACTCTTGAAATTATTTATGAATAAAGTTGGTAAGCTTAAAGAGATGTTAAGGAAAAAGCGAAGGAATATTCACAGGCCCTAGGTGCATTTTTGAATTACAACCAATATCATCTCAATGAGTTTGCAACTTCTTATGAAAGTAGTTTATTGAATATTAAGGAGTTAGATATACAAATATAGAAGGGCAAGGTATTCAGTGAAGAAAACTGGCAAATCAAATCTACAAATCTTGTCCGTGGATTTTCAATTGAAAGAGAAAATCTACATAACCAATTCCAAAAGGAATAGAACAAGTTAAATTTGAAACATGGCCAACACATTGAAGAATTAAAATAAGCTCATGAAAATCAGAATAGAATTCTAAAAGAAGAGGTTGAAAATAATATTGAGATCATAACTACAAGTTTGAAAGAACAAGTTGATTCTCTTCAATCTCAATTGAATCAAATCCATGGAGCGAAGCAAAGTCTTGAAATTTTGATAGAATAAGCATTACAAATCAACCTAATATTGAGGAAGGATCAATCCAAATTCTACAAGAAAATGGATAAAATCTCAAGATTTTATCAAGAGATCTTAAATCTTAATGAAATGATTGAATCCCTTGTGGAAGAAGATAAATATACGAAGGTGATATTTTGTCCATTCTCGAATGGGAAAAACAATTGTAGCCAAAAAAATTCCAAAGGTTTCCAAAGATGACAAAATACTTATACATGCATCTTTAAGTCGCATAAAGGCAGAAGCCAAAGAAATCAAGGAATGGGCTAAGAAATCACTTGAGCAATGTTTATCAATATGGGAAAATGGAACTATTTTATTGAATAATTTGATCTTCAAGGTTCTAAACCATTGAAAGAATCTCTTCTAGGGGAATTAAAAAATATTCTAAAAGACATCATCATTAGAGACCAAAAAGAAATAAGTGAAACTAAAATATGGGCACAACAAACTTTCTAAAAATTTATGCAGTTTCCTTTTGAACAGATCAAGCTTATTTCTAAATTTTGTATCAAATATCAAAATAGGAAGAAAATAGTTTAGAATTCAAGTTCAATGTGCCAAGTCGACATAGCTCATCTTCATCTAATTCATTCTTAGTTGTTTCTCAGATATATTTAGAATGGGTGATTCATATCCAAACCAATGCAAAACATCTACTCAATGTTGAGGATAAAGACTCTGAAGATGAGGGAGAAAGTTGAACAATTTTCCATATTTTTGGGAAGGAAGTAGTGGAGAAGGATAAAACCTTTATTTTTAGAATTATTGCTTTATTAGATAAGATATTTAAGATTTTATAGATTTAATTTGTCAAACCGACTTATATTATTTTTGAAGTATTTATGCGACCTCTTACATTGGAGTAAGGGTTGAGAAATTGTGAAAAAATCAGAACTTGTATTTTTCAACCAAATTTTGAAGTGACGTTTTTTTTAAGACCAGTTTCAGAATCAAATGTGCTTTTGAGCTATGCAATTAATGTCTAATCATCTTTTTAATTATTTAATGGATGCCTATGGTATTTATATTTAACTTGTGCATATTTTTTTTGAATGAATATTTGAGTTTTCTACTTAACATTTCTTAGGATATGTTGTAGTTTATATCTACTATCAACAAAAATTTATGAATTGTTATCCATTTTTTTTTCTTCTGTTTGGTGGTTAAAATTTGATATTCAAAAGGTAGAATATAAGTTTCTCTCATTTTCTAGATAGTAATATTTTTTGCAATTTTTTTATTGATTCTTGTTAATGCATGCATAAAAAAAAACACTTTGAAAGAGAAGGAAAACCTTATAAACATATTTTTTGGGATTTTAAAATAAAATTTCTCTCGAAATCAACTTGTGTGGCTAGCTGGACCTAGATTCCAACGAGATTCAAAAACATAATATTTCTTTAGGTTTATTTTGTTTGAATGAATCCCCTTCCCCCCACCTTAACTATTGTCTAGATCTACTTCATCAAAGCTCCTACAAGCACTCAACAGTTTGTTTATATTTTTGTAGATAAATATAAACATGAAATTACGTCATATATTTTCCCTTTTCTAAAGTTTTCATTTGTCATTCCTTTAGTTTTAATTTTAGTTTAGTTTAGAACATGCAACCAAGACTTTGTTTCGGACAATATATAGCTACACCAAATGAATAGGGGTCTAATTAACACCCTGCTCAGGCCAATACTCACTCTTTGCAGGAGAAATTCTTCCACCTATCAACAAGTTTCTAGGTAATTGCAGGGGGGTGAAATTTCTAATCTTACTACATGTTCGAAGTTTTGTTGCAAGATGGCCAAAATTTTCAATTGGAAAAGATTTTGAGGCTATTGACCTTTATTGAATTTGACAGAATTTGTCTACATGGAAGGAGGGTTGAATTGGTGATTAGAGTAAGTCTTTGTCTTGGTAAAAATGAATTGGATTGTCTCACTTTGACTTGGTTCTATTATAGAAGAAGAGTTTGACTGAGTTTTCCCCTAGGAGAGGGGTTTTTCCTTAACTAAGTTCCTACATCTTTTGTCTCTTGTTCTTGTGATCTTCATGTATTTTTTATTTGGTAATTGCTTGATGAAAGGAAAAATAATAAATAATTAAAGAAGCCAAAACATACCACAAGTAATTATGAAGAAAATAGAAATCAAAATCCTAATAACTACATGCTTTGATTTCTCAACATGATATCAGAGCTAAGGTGAGGAAAGGATTGTTTGGAGATATCTTTGTTGGCTATATTTGAAGGAAAGATTACTTGAAGGAAAACACTCTTGAAAGGAAGATCTCTCTAAGCATCCCTCTTCAATGGAAATCTATTTAAATATGGGACTCAAGACCCTTAAAGGTCTCTTGGAAGTTACAAGAAGCTTTGGTATTAAGGTCATCTATAACATATCAAAAGGAGTAAAATATGGAGAACTATTTTTTGCACTTATAGGTACATTTGATGATAACAATGCTTGGATCATCGAGAGTGGAGCCTTGAGACACATGGCAGGAGAAAGTTGGAAACTTCAAACCATATGAAAAGGATCATCATCTCATTCAAGGGAGCTTAGAGACAAGACGATAGTATGTAGTTAAAGGTCTTGAACCTACTTCATTATACCTAGAATATGGTGGAAAAAATAATCTCAACAACATTCTCTATGTCCTAGGTTTAAAAAATAATTTACTTTCTATTTCTTGTCTAGAAGATAAAGGAGATATAATTGCCTTTGTAGATGGAAAAGTTATTTTTTTAGGGAAGGGACTCTAGTATTGAAAAGGCTAGGGTTATTAGGATTCGTGAGGGGAGGTTGTATAGACTTACAACACGTCCTCCTCAAGCTCTTCTTCACATGGATATTAGTCCCTCGATATTAACAAAAAGGAAGATAAAAACCCTTATATCGAACATTGGTGGTGAGTATACATCTAAGGAACTCATAGCATTTTGCAAGGAAGTAGGTATTAAGAGGGAGCTCATAGTTCCCTATAATTATGAACAAAATGGAGTAGCAAAAAGAAAGAATAGGACTATTGAATAATGCACTAGAACCATGATATATGACCAATACCTTCCAAAATTATTATGGGGAGAAGCAACAATAACAATAATATACATACAAAATATAAGTCGTCATAAAATTCTTGAAAATATGACATTGAAAGAAGCATTTTCAGGGAAGAAGCCATATGTAAATAATCTCTGAATCTTTTGATGCCCTACCTACGTTCATATTCCTAAGGATAAGAGAAATAAGTTATATTCTACTATTATAAATGGTATCTTTGTTGGTTATAGCCTTTCATCAAAGGCTTATAGAATCTACGTAAAAGAAGATCGCATAATTGAAGTTAGCAGAGATGTCATATTTGATGAAAGCTTTGCATACAAAAAGTCTAAGAAAATTCCCATTGAGTCTGATGAAGAAGATATACCACTCTTTGAAGAAGAAGAGGAAAATGACAAAGCACCTACAAATCAAGAAAAAGGAGGACCAAGTGAACCCATTCAACCTACAATCATTCTCGAAGTAAAGAAGAGGCAAAATTGGTTGAGAGCCACATTTGAATATGTTGATGGACATGGAGCAGTGAAAGATACTTTCACAGAAAGAAAGAACCCAAAAAGGTACTCTAGATATGCAACATATATGATGAAACTGATTGAAGTAGAACCAATCTCATTTGAACAAGCCGCTAATCATGATCAATGGAAGAAATCCATGCAAGAATAATATCAATCAATCATGAAGAATGGGGTTTGGGAAATCATTCCCAGACCTAGTGACAAATCCATTGTCACCTCTAAATTGATCTACAAAATCAAACTTGTTGTTGATGGAAGCATAGATAAATACAAGGAAATATTTGTAGCAAGGGTTTTCTCTCAAAAGGGAGTGGAATACAAAGAAACATTTTCTCCTATAGCTAGGTACACTACCATTAGATCCTTGATTTCTTTAGCAGCTACTATGGGATGGAACATACAGCAGATGGTTGTCAAAACAAGTTTCTTGAATGGAACCATAGATGAATAAGTGTACATTGAACAATCAGAAGGTTTTGAGATACACAGCAAGAAAACTCATGTCTTCATATTGAAGAAGGATATATATGGCTTGAAGCAAGCCCCTACAGCTTGATATGCTAGAATGGATGCCTATCTTTTAATGATTAGATTTATCAAAGATATGAACACCCAAACCTCTACATCAAGGTAGTAAAGAATGAACCAGTCATTATCCTATTATATGTGAATGATTTACTTCTTACAGGTGTGGAGCATAGAATTCAAGGATGTAAGAAGATGATGAGTCTAGGTTCAAACTCAAAACGTCGACCATAAAATATGAACACTGTGGAGAATCCGAGTTCCTTCCAGAAACAACACCACAATAATCTACAATCCAAAAATGTAAGAAGATGTTGGCAACACAATTTGAAATGAAAGATCTAGGACTTATCCATTGCTATTTGGGCTTAGAATTTTGGTAGAAACATGAATAAATATATCTTGGTCAAGAAAAACATATCATCAAGATTCTACAAAAGTTTGGTATAATGGATTCCAATCCCATGACAACTCTAATGATCACTAACTTAAATAAGTTGAGAAGTTTAGACTCTAGCCTCATTGATCCCACATGTTATCGTCAATTGGTTGGCTCATTGATGTATTTCGTGAGTACTAGACCCAATATATGTTATTTTGTAAATGTTCTAAGCCAATTTCAGTTGGAACCACGTCATGATCATTAGATAGTTTCCAATCATCTTTTGAGATATTTGTATCGGAATATTCATCACTATCTAAAGTATGATGGGAAGGAAATCTGATTAATAGGTTTCACTGATTCTGATTTGGGTGGTAGTGAGATAGATGGAAGAAGCACTAATGGTGGTTGTTTTAGTCTAGGATCCACAATGATTTCTTGGATGGGTCATAAACAAGGCTCAATTTCTTTGAGTAGTGCTCAGGATGAAAATGTTATTGCTTGTGAAGTTGGAGAAGAAGTGGTTTGGCTAAGAAAGATTATGTCGAATTTGTTTGGAGGGCCCTTTGATCCCACAATTATAAATTGTGATAACCAAAGCCACATTAGAATGTTTTAGGACCCCACATTCCATGCTAGAACTAAGCATATTAATAATAAGTACCACTATATTAGAATTTTGGTACAAGATGGGATCATGAAGCTACAGTATATTCTGATAGATGAACGAGTAGCTGATGTGTTGATGAAATGTGTTGATGATTATTTTAGAAGAATTCTTGGATTAATGCATATCTTTGATTTGGTTAAGAGGGAGAGATGAGTACCTTAGGCTGTGTACCCAGATGAAGGTAATTGGGAGAACATAATGACCTAGATGGTATTGAAATCTCAGTTATAGTTTGGCCTAGATGATGTCTAGATCCCTATGTGGGAGGGTATATTGGTATTGATGATATGGAGATATATCGACCTAGATGATGATTAGATCCCTATGAGGGTTGGTCTCTTGGCATGGAAGTCTGGATGATATTTATACCCAGTTGGATTGATACCTTGGTTGTAGCTTAATGGTACCTATAGTGGCCAGTTGCCTTGATGACACCTTAGTCCTTGTTTCGTTGATACCTTAGCAAGTTAGCCTAGATGGTATCTAGATCCCTAACATTGTGTATGTTGATACTCTTATGAGAACATGTCAATTTGAGTTCATCCTTGTACCTATTTTTGTAATTATGAATACCTCCCTAGTTAAGAGGGAGTGTTGAAAATGAAACTATGGTCGGTCTTCATATTTTTTATTATACTTCATCATTATGTATTTATTGTAAAATTGAAAAAGAAGAAAAAGGAAATTATTTTTGAACCATGGGTTTCATGTTCTTTTCACTTGTTCATCAGGTTGAATCCTCCATTGAAGGTTTATAGGATTTTCTTGAGTCATAAGAGTCATTATCATATGTATTTGACCCTTCTTGGGCTTTTGTATCATGTAAAGAAAAATTATTTTGAGTCAAAACAATCATTTTACACCGCCTTACCAAGTCAACCCTATTTGGGGCTATTCGACCCTACGGAAGAAGTAAATATAGAAGATGAATTCACCCTCAATAACTTACATTCACAACAAGTTTGATCTATAGTGGAAAGAGGACAAAAAAAAGAGCGAAGTCTAGAGGAAAGAAGATAAAGTCAAGGAGAAGTAAAAAGACAAGTTTTTGGGCATCTCTCTCTCACACATGTAATTTTTTCTAGGGTTATAGGTAATTGTGGGGGGGTATTTTTGATCTTAATACAGATCCAAAGTTTTATTGCAGGAGGGTTGAAATTTTTCAGTTGGAAAAGATTTTGAGGGTGTTCACCATTGTTTACTTTGGCAGAACTTGTCTACTTGGAAGTAAGGTTGACTTGGTGAATGTAGGAAATTTTTGTCTCCGTCAAAAGGTATCAGATTGTCTCACTTTTACTTCATTATATTATAAAGGAAGAGTTTCACTGGGTTTTCCCCTAGGAGAGGAGTTTTTCTTTGAATGAGTGCCTACATCTTGTGTCTCTTGTTCTTGTGATCTTCATGTATTTTTGATTTGGTAATTGCTTGATGAAAGACAAGAGAATAAATAAGTAAAGAAGCCAACACATATCACAAGTAAATATCAAGAAAAGAGGAATCAAAACCCTAATAACTACATGCATTGATTTCTCAACAATGGGGATATAATTCCTTTCTCATGGCTTAAAACCATTACATTGATTTTGACTAATGTACTTACAAAAGTAAAAATTCCTTATGCATGTTCATCTCAAAATAATCTAAGCCATTTTAAAAATGCGTCCATCATTGAAAACCACTATCAAGGATATCATCAATTTTCTTGGGAATTTTATGTAATTTCATTTTATTATGGATCCTGTAGTTGTTGTTGCATCTAAATTTTTAAATACATGGTATTACTTTCACTGCTTATTTTATCTTGGTCCTATTGTTTCATTCTCCATTGTTTACTTTTACTAAATAATATTTCTTGGATATATTTTTGTAATATGAAAAGTGACAAAGAATTACCTATATTTGCATCAATTGGTTGAAATTGGATAATCTTCTTCTTCTTCTTCTTCTCTCAATCTTTCTCGCCTTTGCCTCATCCTTTCTCTAGAAATTTCTTGGGCTTCCTCTTGGTTTGGCACTCGAGCCCCTTTTGAAGATAGAATCCTCCAATTTCTCATGTTTGTTGTCGATCTCTATGTAATTCTCATGTTCTGTGCTATTTTTTCATGAACGTTTTGTTGTGTTTTGTTTTATTTTTTTGTTGGGTGCTAGAAGGAGCTTGATTTAGCTCCTAGCACTGTAACAATGTCAGTTAATATCAATTAATATATTAACATTTGGTTGTTGGTGTTGGTGGGGTTTAATTATTAGAAAAAATTGATCGATCTCTTCAGTCCTACTCGAGAAAACAATAGCTCGATCGAGGGTTTTCTTTAACCTTTCTAGTAGATTGATTGAGGATTTGTTAAACCCTCAATCAAGCTATTTCAAATTTCACTTAAAGCTATCGATCAAGCCTTTTAAGTGCTTTATCGATCTATTGAGGGGCTAAAAAACATAGTTTTATCTCCCCTTCTACAGATTTCTCCACAACGCCATGCTCTTGTAGCATGGTGAACTTAAGGAAATATTTGTCCTTAAGTGGTGGAGTTGATCACGTTGGATTCGTGAAGGAATATTCTATCCAATGGCATATGAGTTTGACATTTTTGAATTAATATGATATTTTTCATCTAATTTCTGTTAAATCTTATGCTTGAATTTTTTTGGACAATTTTGAAGGGGTTGAAAGAAAAGCCAATAACATAAAATATAAAAATGAAAAACTTTCAAACATTTACACTCTCTTCGCTTACAAGTCCTCTTCAAAACGGTACTCTTGGTTATTGAATCTATTTAAATAGTATAAAAAAATCATCCATGCACATGTGTTTGAAAAATACAATTCAAATATTATTTACCAACTTTGCAAAATAATAAAAAATATAATTTTGCATAAAAAAATGAAGTTTCAATATGAATAATTTAGTGCTCTATATATATATATATAATATATATATATATATATATATTATATATATATATATATATATATTATATATATATATATATACATATATAATATACATATACATATATACATATACAATACATATACATACACAATATACATATACATATACATACATACATACATACATACATATACATATATATATATACATACATACATACATAATACATACATACATACATATACATACATACATACATACATATATATATATAATATATATATATATATATATATATATATATATATATATATATATATATATATATGAAGATATACGTTTTAGACTAAGTCATTTCATTCGAACATGCACATAAATGTTAAGGTGCGTGGAAAATTGCAAGGACAAGCATTTAATTCAATGAAAATTTGATAAATTATATGATGCTAATAGTTTTTGAAAAAACTATCATTAATACAACAACACAATTTTCCACAAATTATCTTTTTACTCCAAATCAAAATTCACAAAGCTTATATGAATTTTGAGGGCTTCAATTCGATAAAAGAGTAACATTTTGAAATTTCATCACCACATTTGGCGCAAAAGTGTAAACCATCTTCATGGATTCACCCTTAGATTGTAAATAATCATATAATATTTTTTTCTTTATAAACAAGTGGTACACTACTAGATTATATGTCAACTTTGATAGAACATTGCATGAAAACACATGCACACATTTGAGAAAATGAAATGATGTGACATCATAAGTTGATTGAACTATTGCCATAAATTTCCTCCCATCTTCTAAAACATCATCTTATTCACTCTACAATACATAATAAATGAACAAGAGTTTAATAAACTAAACGTTTCTCATTGCATTTAAAGATGTAATAAAAAGCATATAGGTTAAACAATTGGTAATACCTTCTATTCCCTTCAATCCACTCTGGTCATTATCAGTATGGAATGATATAATATGTCTCAAAGAATGAATAAATATTCCAATTATTTATAATTTAGAAAATAAACAAATAATTAATGATTAATTACTTGGAGCATGGCTTCATATTTCTCATCATTCTTTTGTAAATGTTAGAACTTAGGGCATACTTTAGTTCTTCATTATTGTGATCATAAATACCTATAGCAAGAGAAAATGATATTTAACATTGACATGTATTAAGCTACTATATGAACATAATAAATGAGATGGCATTGATAAATGTATAGGGCATATATAATCAAAACCATCATGGATTGACGAGAGGAATGTCTAATTATAAATTTCTTTGCACCTAATTCTGCATGTACATAAAATAAGATCATATTATTAAAATAAACAATTAATTATAAAATAAATGGAATAAAGTATACACAACCGTTGAAAATATACATTCATAACAACTACATATGTACACTCATAGAGATAAACATGAACCCTCTATTTTTGTTAGCTTAGTTTTTGTGAATTGTATTTTGGTTTGAGGGAATCACATTATGGCATCTAGATACCAACTTTTATATAACATATTTTAACAAAACTATCAATGAATATTAATATATCCAACTAGGGAGAGGTTATCATGGCTAGAGAATAAGTTGCATTGAGTCTCCTCAGAAGTAGAGGGTTGTGATGAAGGTCATGAGAGTAATGTAGAAATAGCTCAAAATTTGAAGCTACAAATGAATTGAGTCGAAAAAAATATACACAAATTTCTTCTACTCAATTTGCGGAAAGAAAAACATACAATAGAAACACATGCAATCACATGCAACCATCCAAACACAATGAACACAATATTTTTCCGTGGTAACCTAATTGGGAAAAACCCCTCTAATGTTTTGTATTAAGTCAGATGAGAATATGGATCTATTACAATGATTGCTTTGATCCTTGAAGCTCAACCCACACTACAATATCGATCTCCTACTCTCTGACATGCTCTGACCAACACTTAGCCAAAATAGGCCACAACCTTCCTCTTATTTCTTTGCATAATCATGGAGGAAATTAACTCCTAAAAGATAGGAAAATCTCCTATTTCCTTGTGCAATTCCAAGAGAAATTGCTCATATGCTCCAATACAAAACCTGTACACTCAACTAGTATACAATTGATAATTACAATGTGCCTTTTCCTCCACTCAACTAGGCAATTCGAATTGCATGTATTAACTAGGGACATTTCTAGTAAACTGACTAGTTAATTGAGAGATCAAAGAGTTAACAACAATTACTAATAGTCAACTGAATTCCTATTGATTTTATTCATGACTAGAACTAAAATAACTAAGTTTAACTAACAATTACTCCACTAGATTGCTATATTTTAGCAATCAACTCATGCACAACTCTACTTCTAGCCTACAAAATCGAATTGACTAATTTAACTAAGTGATTTCGCCATGTCACTCTTGCTAACTACAACTCAAGTCATCCTATTGATGTGGAATTTTGAATTTCTCCATTTGACTAAGGCACAAGTCAAATGAAGTCTTTTTCTTGCTACAATTTAACACTCCCTGTTATCAAGAAAAGGGTTCTTGACAACCCCAATCCTGCTCTTTTGGAACTCAAACTTGCTGCTTGACAAAGCCTTTGTCAAAATGTGTGCATCCTACTCCTCTATAGGAATGTACTGTAACATGATGATCCTCCTCTACATGCAATCTTTCAGGTGATGGTACATGATGTCTATATTCTTGGACCTATCATGAAATACTGGATTTTCAAAGAGTTTGATACAACTCTAATTGTCATAGTGGATCAATGTAGGTTCCATCCCCTGACTCAAGAGACCAACCAGGATCTTCCTCATCCAAATAGCCTCGCATGTTTCTTGACTAACAAACATATACTCGACCTTCATTGAAGTGAGTGCTACAAATCTTTGTTTCTTGTTATACCAAGAAATTGTTGTTAACCCAACACTGAAGATAGCTCCCAATGTTCCATTCCCATCTGATGAATTCCCTGACAAAATTGCATCGTTAAAGCCTTGTAGATTCACTCTATCAGTCCTCCTATATTATAAACCAAAATCTATTGTGGCTTTGAGGTTTCTGTGAACATTTTTTGCTACTTTCCAGTGAATATTGGTAGGATCCACCATAAACTTACTAAGTTTATTAGTTGCAAAATCAATATCGGGCATTGTGCACACCAAGCGCATCAAGGACCCCACCAACTATCTATAGATAATCCCATCTACTGCCTCCCCTATAGAATCATATGTTGGGTGTGGAGCCTGATTATCTTCTGTATTCAAAGGTTTCAGCCGGATGTATACCCCAGGAAGATTGTACACCCCTCCACGCGGGGGGGGGCTGCAGGCGATACTTGTCCCCCCCAAAGGGTCGAGGGTGGGTAGGGGGGGGGGGGGGGGGGGGGTGGGTTAAATTACTCCCCCGGTTCGGGGTGTCCGGGGGCCAGCGGTCCCTCGGTGGGGGTTCAAGGGCAATGCCCCCGAAGCTAAAAATAGATGTAAAATTGCCTTTTAAAATTCTAGTAATTTCTAGTCAATTTGGGCCATTCATTAGGCGGATGATCTGACGGTAGAAGTTATGTTTAATTTAGGGTTTTTTGCCCTAGAAGGTAACCCCTCACTATATATGAGGGGATTGTATTACGTCTATGTATATCTGTATTCTGAGTGAGGAAGAGAGAGGAGATTGAGAGCGAAGAGGGTGTTACAATGGATCTGTTGTATGTTGTATCTCTTCAGTTTGCTGGATAATATAATAAAAGAAGGACTGGTTGTTTATTCGTGGACGTAGCCCAAACTGGGTGAACCACGTATATCTGTGTCTCTCTTGTTTTATGTGTTTTTATTTCTGCAATATTTTATGTGTTCCATTGCTCTGTAATATATCATTTTCTAACAACTGGTATCAAAGCCTAAGGTCTATTTGGCGGATAAACTTGCAGGAGAGAAGGGTTTTTGGTTCTGTGGAAGATGTAGATGGAAGATTATCTGTATCAAAGAGATTTGCACCTACCATTGAGTGGAAAGACAAAGAAGCCGATGAGTATGGCAGACATAGAATGGGATATTCTTGACAGAAAGGCACTTGGAACAATACGGTTGTGCCTTGCGGCATCGGTAGCGTTTAATATTTCAAAGGAAATGACAACAAAGGGTTTAATTTCGGCATTAGCAAAACTATATGAAAAACCCTCGGCATCAAATAAGGTATTTCTTATGAAGCATTTATTTAATATGAAGATGTCGGAGGGTGGATCTATCGCTAATCATTTAAATTATTTTAATACAATTACAAGTCAGTTAAGTTCTGTAGGGGTAAACTTTGATGATGAAGTTAGAGCTCTATTATTCTTGTGCCCATTGCCAGAAAGTTGGAATGTTTTAGTAATGGCCATTAGTAACTCTATTTTTGGATCTAGTACTTTAAAGTTTGATGATGTTGTCGGTGCTATCCTTAGCGAGGAAATGCGACAGAAAAGCTCCGGTGAGACATCAGGTAATGCTTTGAGTGCAGAGTCTAGGGGAAGAAAAATGGAAAGAGGAAAGAGCTCAGGGTATCGCAGTAAATCAAGGAAAGACAAATCCAAGTCCAGATCGAGGATAGTGTGCTAGAAATGAGGGAAGAAAGGACACCTGAAGAAAGACTGCAAGTCTCGGAAGGGAAAAGAAGGAGACGCGCAGCAAGAAACTAATCATGAAGCGAATGTAATAGGTGATGTATTGCAAGATGCTTTGATTATTTCATTAGAAAATATTATTGATGCTTGGGTGGTAGATTTAGGGGCCTCATTCCATGCCACACCTAATAAGAAACATTTTCATGGTTATGTTCATGGAGATTTTGGACAGGTTCGATTGGGTGATGATAAACCCCTGTAAAATCGTTGGAATGGGTATAGTTTTCATAAAACAACAAAATGGAAATCAATGGCTATTGAAGGAGGTAAGGCATGTTCCAGATCTGAAGAAAAATCTAATTTCAACAGGGCAGTTAGGCAGTGAAGGTTGTGTGACAATTTTCAGAGATAAAACCTGGAAGGTCACTAAAGGATCCCTGGTAATAGCGAAAGGAGAAAATTTTGGTACATTGTATTTATGCAATGGTATTTCTAACTCTATTAGTGCTTTAACCTCTATAGGAGAATATACAACATTGTGGCATCATAGGCTTGAGCACATGAGTGAGAAGGGGATGCAGATTCTTCACTCAAGAAATTTGTTGCCAGGTTTGAAGCATGTTGATTTAAATTTTGTGAGAATTGTGTTTATGGAAAACAGAAGAGAGTCAAATTCCTTAGAGTTGGGAAAAAAAAGAAGAGTGAAAAATTAGAGCTTGTGCATACAGATGTATGGGGACCTACTCAGGTATCATCTCTTGGTGGCTCTGGTTATTATGTTACTTTTATTGATGATGCAACCAAAAAAACCTGGATTTATTGTATTCGAAATAAATCTGATGTATTTGATACTTTCAAGAAATGGAAAGCTTTGGTTGAGAATGAGACAAGAAAAAGGTTGAAGTGTCTCAGATTAGACAATGGAGGTGAATATTGCAGCAAAGAGTTTGATAGGTATTGTTTAGAGAATGGAATTCGTAGAGAGAAGACAGTTCCAGGAACACCACAAGAAAATGGTGTGTCAGAAAGGATGATTAGGACAATCATGGAGCGTGCAAGGTGCATGAGATTGCATGCAGGATTGCCTTTACAATTTTGGGCAAATGCTGTAGATATTGTTGTTTAGCTAATAAATAGAGGGCCTTCAAGTTCCTTGGATGGTGTTATTTCAGAGGAGGCATGGACAGGTAAAAAGGTAAACTACTATTTTTTAAAGACTTTTGGTTGTGAAGCCTTTGTCGACATTAATAAAGAAAATAGAACAAAACTTGAGGAAAAATCAAAGGAATGTACCTTTATTGGATATGGTGTTAATGATTTTGGTTATCGCTTTTATGATTATGAAAAACACAAAATAATTAGGAGCAGACATGTCATGTTCAATGAAAAGGTTTTGTATAAGGATCAGCTACAGGAAAAGAAACACGAAAAAGAAAATAGAGAATACACAGTGCTTGACGATATCACATAAAAAGTGATGGTGTTTGAAAATCATAATGATCAACAACCAGAACAACAACCACAATAGAAACAAGCACCTCAAACACCTGAAAGTGGTGTTAGAATATCTACCAGGATAAGTAGATGCCCTAAACGATACTCTCCTTCATTATATTATGTATTGTTGACTAATTTTGGTGAACCAGAATGTTATGAAGAAGTAGTGCAGGTAGAAACTAGGAAGAAGTGGGAGCAAGCCTGAAAGAAGAGATGGAATCCTTAGCACATAACAAGACTTGGGACTTAGTCAGGTTTCCTATAGGTAAAATGACATTGCAGAATAAATGGGTTTACAAGTTGAAGGAAGAAGATGGAGGTAGAAAAAGGTATAAAGCTAGACTTGTGGTGAAATGGTTTGCACAGAAAAAGGGTATAAACTTTGATGAAATATTTTCTCCTGTTGTTAAAATGACTTCAATCAGAACTATTTTAAGTCTAGTAGCAGTTAAAGATTTGCATCTTGAGCAGTTAGATGTAAATACAACTTCTCCATGGGGATTTGGAGGAAGAGATATATATGTAGCAGCCACAAGGATATGAGGTAAAAGGGAAGGAGAAACTAGTGTGCAGGTTGAAGGAGAGCTTGTATGGCTTAAAACAAGCTCCAAGGTAGTGATATCTAAAATTTGACAGGTTTATGTCTGAACAAGGTTATACTAGATGTCACTCTGATCAATGTGTTTATCTCAAAAGGAAAAATGAGGGCAACTATATTATATTGTTATTGTATGTAGATGACATGCTTGTTGCAGGTTCTAACATGCAGGAAATAAATGTGCTCAAAAGAAAATTGGAAAACTGATTTTCAATGAAGGATTTGGGTGCTGCAAAATAAATCCTTGGTATGAGAATAAATAGAGATAGGAAGAATAAAAAATTAACATTGTCTCAAAGTGAGTACATAGAAAAGGTGTTGAAAAGGTTTAATATGCAGAATGCAAAACCAGTTAGTATACCTTTCACTAGCCATTTCAAATTAAGTAAGGAGGAATGTCGCAAGACTCAGGAAGAAATGGCTCATATGTCTAAAGTTCCATATGCATTAGCAGTTGGAAGCTTAATGTATGCAATGGTCTGCACAAGGCCTGATATTGCCCATGCAGTGGGAGTTGTAAGTAGGTACATGAACAATCTAAGAAAAGAACATTTGATGGTGGCAAAGTGGATTCTCAGGTATTTGAGAGGTACCACAAATCAAGCATTATGCTTTGGTGGTTCAAACATTTCTCTACATGGATATGTTGATGCAGATATGGCGGGTGATAGAGATAATAGGAGGAGTACAATAGGGTATATGTTTACTGTAGGTGGAACAGTTGTTAGTTGGCTCTCAAAACTGCAAAGTGTTGTTGCACTCTCAACAACAGAAGCAGAGTATGTTGCTGCTACAGAGGTTAGTAAAGAAATGATTTGGTTACAAAGGTTTCTAGATGAATTGGGTAAGAAACAGGAGTTGGGTAGGTTATACAGTGACAGCCAGAGTGCCATACATCTTGTAAAGAACTCTACATTTCATTCCAAGACTAAGCATATATAGCTCAAGTACCATTTCATACGATCAGTGTTGGAAGATGGAAAGTTGAATCTGGAAAAGATACACACTAGCTAGAATCCTGCAGACATGTTAACAAAAGTTGTAACCAAGGAGAAACTGAGAATCTTCTCAGTTTCAGTTGGTTTTCAAGTATGATGAAGAAGATGAGAAACAACCAGGTCCAAAGTGGAGTCATTATCCAGCAAATGAAGCAGTGATGGATTTATTATAATCAGTCTCCAAGTGGGAGATTGTTGGGTGTGGAGCATGATTATCATCTGTATTCAAAGGCATCACCGCATTGGTCCCTAGTTCGAAATGGGGCAGAAATGCCACCCATAAAATATTCACTGCAGGGGGGGTCTAGGGGGGGTTGCTGCAACCTTTTGGGAGCCCCCCCTGGAGGGGGGATCGGGGGCAGCACCCTCGAAGCTAAGAATATATAAAATTTCCTTGTAAAAGGTTGTAATTTCGTAGTCAATCTGGGTTGTTCATTAGGCATAGATCTGACCGTAGAAGTTATGCTTAATTTAGGGTTTTTTCCCCTAGAAGGCAACCCCTCACTATATATGAGGGAATTGTGTTGCATCTATGTAGATCGGTATTCTGAGTGAGGAAGAGAGAGGAGATTGAGAGCGAAGAGGGAGTTACAACAGATCTGTTGTAGGTTGTATATCTTGAGTTTGCTAGATAATATTAAAAGAAGGACTAGCTATTTCTCCATGAGCATAGCCCAAATTGGGTGAACCACATATATCTGTGTCTCTCTTGTTTTATGTGTTTCTTGTGTTTATATTTCTACAATATTTTATGTGTTCCATTGCTCTGTAATATATAATTTTCTAACACAGACCAAGTTTGCTACATATGAGGTTGCAGGTGCGAAGCTAGTTGATGATGCACTGGGCTATCCCACACTGGTCTGCACTTGAGTTCCCTAGATTTGCAGCTTGCAAGACCCATATGAATGGCGACCAAGGCTTGCTTCTGTTGCTACTCGAACTACTACACCAGTTTCGCGATCACATCCCTCACTATGTCCTTGATATCATTCATATCAACTTCTATCAAAGTGATTGGCTCAAGCGCTAATTTAATAGCCTTGGAATTCTTCTGCAACCCTACTTTCTCCTGCTCCCTTGTGCGCTTAACCTAGAATGGAGTAGTCTCCAGGTCTGCACCTCCATATTCTAATCGCTTCTCTTCCTCCTCTATCTATGGTGAAGGAGACCTCTGACGTCTATTAGAGTCACGCTCTTCCTCTTCTTCCTCCTCTTCTATCTGCTTCTTGGCAGCGCGCTCTGCTTTGGCTTTTTCTTTAGTCTCCTTCTTCCTCCTTTTGGCCAACTACTCCATCTTTATCCTGGCCTCTTCCTTCTTCTGCTTTGTTGTAGACTTACTAGACCCATCTAATAAGCTTGTGGCTGTGTGCCACTATGCTGGCCAATTTTCAAGGACCATGGCAATTGCATCATCCGTCTCCAGGTATTGAAGATCATGCCATTTTTTCTCGGGGTCCTTATGCGCTCTAATGGAAACATAGTGGAAGTTTTCCTTGAACTCCACATACTCTGACAACTATTCAAAGACAATTGGTGAGAGCTGTGGCTTGTGGTTGATCGCAGCGTGGATGCTTGCCTCAATCAACACCCAAAATATTTTAATGTCCCTGACCCTCGCGGCATCCTTGGTGGCCCAGATTGAAGAGAACTTTGCTGCTTTTGGTAGCTCTGGCACGACCGAAGGAAACTGTTTGTCCTACAGTAATTCCCATGCAACCAGCACAATTGAGAGTAAGAGCCAGGCATAATGGAAGGTCTTACTCTCATCTTGTGCTTCTCTATAGTTCGTGAGGAACTCACCGTAGAGATATCACTCCTAATTAAATTGTACGTCGTCCATGCACTGGGCTGCTAATGACACTACCGGTGCCGACACCTCATTTGCACAACACTTCCTCATGATTTTCCCAGCCAACATCTGGGTGGAGACCTTAACCGTGGGGTTGATTATGCTGGAAATTGAGTACCCGCCGAATTTGTTAGCAAGCTTAAATTTATCCTTCATTCACTTGGTGAGGTCGCGCTCCCCCATCTTTCTGCCAAATTCCATGGCCAGATTTAACCTTGAATGCAAGAGCAAAGTGATCCTATGGATCAGCATGTCCGTGATTGATATCAAGTATCCCAACCACAGGCATCCGTTGTGCACCAAGCACAACATTTTCTTGATCACCATCAAGGTTATGGTCACATGGTGGTAATGCGACACCCATTGTAGGTTTAACAGGCCTTCTTTTTCCAACCCCTTGATCCACTTCTTTGGCTCCAGCGCGGTGACACCCATATCTTTGTAGAATACTCGAATCATAAAGGTGTTAGTCGCCAAGTGGGGGAATCACTCTCTGTCTACCAAATCCCAATCCTCCAGCTTGACAGAGGGGATGCACGCCAAGCGCGTGCCTTCAAATGTAATCTTGTCTCGTAGCAAAGGGGTATTCAACATAAATTTTCCCTCATCCAGGTCCTTTGAAACCTTTACCTTACCCTAGTGTAGAGGTATGTAGTCGAGTAACTTGGAGATAGGGTCTACGCCCTCAATGTAAATATATTGACGCTTGTACCCATATCTTTGGTGCCTTGCTCAGAATATAGGTCTACTACCTTTCCCTTCTCCTGCCGGTGGGATTTTCTTTTTGTGGGTGTTTTCTGGATGATGCGCACATCGGTTGTGCCACTTTCTTCTTATCATTCTTTTTTTTTCAGGCCCTCTCTGGTCGGCGTAGGCCTCAGCCTGGGTGACCTCAGTGATTTTGGTAATTCTACAGGCACCTCCATACTTTCAATCTTTGTGGCAGCTCCCTTCGATGCCATCGATCCCTGAGCAGCTATAGTTTCCATGGGTGCCGACATGATGCTAGTCAAGAGCTCTTGAGTTTCCTTCAATAATTTCTCAAACACTAAACTCGCTACTAAAGCTTCGAAAATATCAAGGTTCATGTGTGCTTGATAGCTTAATACCTCAATTATCAAAATGCCGTGTTTTTCATAGGGTGGTCGTCTGTAATTTTTAGGAAACTTCATATTCAAATCCGTGCATTGCCCCCAAAATCCGATTATAAATACTAGATTGACGCTAGATTTTCAAAGATCTAGATCTTAATTTCTGACTTAAATGCCAGCCCCCGACTCCATTTAGCCATTTTCTCACTGTTAAATCATGAACAGTGACCATAACAGTCACTTTACGGTTGCTTTGTGTGGCCTCTCCTTCAATATCGCAACTCTCCAAGTGCTTTTGCCGACACTGTGACATTCCTTCATTCTGCGTAGTTTCCCAATCACGTAGCTCCCCAACCCGGGCAGTGTATTTTATAATCTCAAGCCTCCTTTCAGCTATTGGAGCACTAAGACTATGCTTCCATCATATAGTAATCTAACCGAATTGTTGGTGTATGGCTTCAATCAGCTGCCATTAACCTTTCCTGGGAAGGGATCTCCATTCAACTTCACTAGATAAATTTCTCCACCATCAATAATCTCCTTGATGACATACAACCTCGCCAATGCATACTAAATTTTCCTGGAAATTTATCAAAGTTGTTGTCATATAATAAAACCAAATCATTTACCTTGAAGGTATGTAGTTTGATGTGTTGATCATGCCATGCCTTTTTGCGCTCCTTTTGAACTTGCTGATGGAATCCAACCAGAAATCTGTCTTCTTCTAGCTCTATCAGCTACACGAGCTTCTCCTCCAGGGCTCCGCGATCCACCATTCCTTTGAATGTCTCTAAGTGTAGACTAGGTAAAATGTACTCCATCGGCATCACATCTTCTATGCCATAAACCAGCTTGAAAGGCATTTGTGCAGTTAGCTTCTTGCAAGTTGTTCGATAAGCTCATAGCACCATGGGTACACGAACATCCTAGTCATTTATTTGTGCATAACAAACCTTCATTAGCGCATTCTCCATTATCTTATTAAACGCTTCCACCATCCCATGAGCCTGTGGATGATAGAGTGTGCTCTTTTGATGATAAACCTGAAATTCCTCTGTCAACGTGCTGATCATTTCATTAAGAAAATGCGTACCGTGATCACTCATTAAGATTTTCAGACAATCAAACCTTGTCAGCACATAATCAAAGATGAACTTTGATGTTGTTGCGCCTATACAGTCCTTCACAGGTTGCATCTCCACCTATCTGGTTAAATACTCAGTCACGACGATGATGTACCACACACACGTCTTCTTCCCTGGATGCTGAATCAGTCCTACAAAGTCAATCGCCCACTTCTCGAATGGCTGTAACAAAATCTGTGAATTCAGTGTTAGCTCATCCCTCCACAATGGCCTGCCAGTCCTTTGACATGCATCACATGCCCTATAATATGCTTTTGAATCCTTATGCAATGTTGGACACCACAACCCAACGTGTAGAATCTTCTGCGCCGTTGGTTTTCCTTCATAAAGTCCTACCACAACTCATCCATGAGCCTCAATGAGGATGCTGCTTTGTTCAAACTATGTCACATAACGTCGTAGTATTTCATATGAGCCCATTTTATACAAGTGTCCTGCAATGAGAGAAAAGTCTATCGTGCACACCACCAATTCCCTCTTTTGTGGGCTAGTATATCCTTCTGGAGCCGTTCACGTCATTAGGAAGTTTATAATATCCTTAAAATGATTGTCCATGGTGTGCACCACAAAGAGTTGTGCATCAGGTAGTCCCTCCTCCAAATTAGAAGGATCCTCTCCTATTTCAATGTGCAATAGATGATCCGACCCCACATTCAATCATCCTGGCTTCACAATGACTTCAAAATCATATTCCTAGAACAACAAAAAACATCTGCATATCTTCCCCCCCAACACAAGCTTGTTGACCAAGTATTTCAATGTGAAATGCTCGGTATACATCTTAAAGTGTCTGCCTAACAAATAATGTGAAAACTTTTGGAGCATGTACACCATATCTAACCCTTCGCACTCTGTCATCAAATAATTCTTCTTAGCTTTGGAGAGCTTCTTACTTGCAAACGCTATGGGATGATCTAGTTCTCCCTCATCGGCCTATGTCAATACTTCTCCCAGCACAATACATGATGCGTCCACATGCACATGAAATTCCTTCTTCCAATCTAGGAATACTAGGATCGGCGCGGTGACCATTTTCTCCTTTAGCATATCCAATCTCCTCTAACATTCTTCATTCCAACAGAATGTAGCATCCTTCTTTAATAGTTTCTTCCATCTGCACAATGATATGGGCATAGCTCTTGATGAACTTCCTATAATGCCCAGTATGTCCCAGCATCGTGCGCAGTTATTTCACACTTTATGGCACCTCCAAATTGGTTATGACTGCGATATTCACAGGGTCTACCACCAAACCTTTTCTACATACCACATGTCCCAACAAGATCCCAAATGGGACACATAAAAAGTATTTATTTAAATTGAGCACAATTTGATACCTTCGGCATGTATCCAACATCAAGCGTAAACTAGGTACATGGTACTTCATGAGCCCAAACATCGTCTAGTCATCAAAGTGTACCTCTAGAAACTTGTGAATGAACTCCTTGAGCATTGCGATGACTATGCGCGAAAAGATCGCCAATGCATTTTTTAGCCCAAAAAGCATCACAGTATACTGAAAGCTTCCCCATTTAGTCGAGAAGGTTGTCTTACTTCTATCCTCAGGTGCGATCTTGATCTGATGGTATCCAAAGAACCCATTAGTGAACGAATATGCTTCCTAACCGCCAATATTATCCAGTACTTCATCGGTGAACGGATTTGGGAAGATATCATTCACACAAGCGTCATTCAACTTTCTGAGATATAGGCCTACCATGGTGGTGACGGGTGACGGTGGTGTAGGCAAGGGTGTATTAGAGGTGAAGATGGAGGCAGTGTGGGTGGATGGGGTATTCGTGGGAACCCTTGCCTTATCAACTGACCAGTGCTCTGCAGAGAAGCTTGTGTTGCTTCCTCTCCGTTGCTCAGAGGAGGTTCAATCATGGGGCTATATTTAGGGCCTTTTTTCCCTTTGTTCCTGAAATTCCTTCCACTTTGCATAGCCCCAAAAATCAAGGTAACTACATAACCTGCTTTTCATAGAATGACATCTTAATCAAAGTATTCAAAGACATTAAATACTTACCTCATGGTCCCTTGAAGAAGCGTCACTCTGCTTCGCTGTAACTGATCAAAGTATCGACCGCGAACACTGTCATGAATCCTACTATGATACGGTTGATCCAATGATTGAAAACACGTGCAATCTTATCTTGAGAGGCTTCCAATCTCCACAATAGCTCTGGGTTCCAGACTATTGGACCGTGAAGCCTCCACATTCCTTGGCTATCTGCCAATTTTGTGATCCACTCGCATCATTCAACCAGGAAGGAACCGAAGAATACTTTGTGTATCTTTGTATACAAATATCTGTCCAACCATTATTCTTTTGTCAATCGCAAATTCCTGTTCTCTTGCGCTGCAAATTCGTGGATCTTTCTATCCAACCAATCTTCAATTTCTTTCTTAGTCAGATTTCAGTCCTGGCAATGAAACCATTTGTTGTCTTGATGGGCCCTGACCTAGGTTCTGTTAGTGTCAGCCTTTGTAGCCTTCCTCCAGTGATCAAATATGCTCTTACAAAGTGATTTTAAGGTGTCAAGGTCAATTTTGTCATTTCAAAGAGTCTTCAAGCAAAATTTCGTCACTAGGCATTAGGTCTAGGGTTTGCTTTCACTCTTTTCAAAGTTTCCCAAATGTCAGTCTATGTCACTATTCAGCTGAGTCTATCATCATTCATATGGTCGTTATCATCATGTCAAGTTCCATTGGGTCATTTTACAGCTTATTCACGCTTTAGTTGTGCCTAGGTAAGGTCCATTTCCCTCTCTTAGGGTTTTGGAGGTAATTTCTCTTGGATGGTCAAATCATTAGCAAAAATTGTATCCAGATGTTCATACACCTTCCCCTATCCTTCATGTACCTTACCAAATTCTTCCCATCACTGAGATTCCCAAATTCCTCATTTTCGCACAAACCCTAGTTTCTAGCTACAACCTGGCAATTTTCTAGGTTGGGCCTGTGTTTTTCCCTTTTGGACCCCTTCCCCTCACTCGATCTCTGAGATTCCAATTTCCCCTACTCCATAACATCCCTCCCTACTTCCAAAAATTTCCCCAAGAATTTAGAAGCCCCTTATCCCCTTCATTTCGCTTCATTTCGACAAAATCCCTTGTTTCACACATCGGGATAAGTTTTACTCAAATGATGTTTATGAGAAATAAAAGATTAATTTTGGAAAATTGAGAGAGGGTTTTGTCGACAACAGGTCAAGGAAGAAAAACCTCCTTCACTTTTTACACAGGTATAATGGTTTTGGATAAATGTCAAAAATACAATCGCCTCGGGAGAATTGATGGACTTCTGAAGTGACCTTGGGAAAATCAAATTTTCTGCTAGCTTGGTTGGCCAAAAAACTTTCTTGATAAGTCAAAGGATAACTAGACAAAAATATCTTTCCAATGAGCTATCCTGAGCTCAATTTGGAATTGAGGGAGGCATTAAAAAGTTGACTGCAACAGCACTCTGCCTTGAGGAAGCCTCATTTGGCACATTTTGACCAGTCTTGGGATATTTAATTTTTGACAAAGAAAATAAACTCAAAATTGAAAAATTCCAGTTGTAGTGGAAAGTAGACTCAGAAACCTTTCCAACGAGCTATCTGGAACCTTATTTCTACACCGGGAAGGCCTCCAAACGCCTCTTACAAAATGTGATACACGTTAGGTCTGTGCGCTACGCATTGGGCCTCACTGGCCAGTGTAAAAAAAACAAAGGCGCTACACATACAGGTGTGCGCTACGCACTGAGTGACAGCTCCAATTTTTTTTTTGTTAATGCGACCAGATCTTGCCAAATCGACTCCAAAGCTTGCAAGTAGGTTTTTCATGGCTGCTCAGTCAATTTTAAAATGTTTGTAGTGTGTTTAAGGTGGGAAATTTGATGTGTTGGGTGTAGAAAAGTGAAACCCTATGCACATACGAAAATCATCCCTTAAGGTTTTTAAAGACATGTGGGTGGCTTGGTGAAGATTTTCCCATTCTCCATTGGTGAAATACAGTCCCATACTCATTTGTAAAGTTTTAGCCAACATTGCAAAGGGTGCACATTACACTTTTTGCTCATTTGTCAAATTCCCTTGTGATCAAAGCAGTGACTATTTTATGCCAATCTACTTAAACAGAGATATTACCACTGTGGCTTGTTTCCTATGATTCTTTGGTACACATGTAACATGTTTAGGTTTTGAGCATACACTGAACTTTTGATTTCACTACACCTATATCAACATACATATTGTAGACATCTTGTTTTCAAAGCCATGTCAGACACAGATTCAGTTTATAAGCAGGAGGTAGAGGCTAACCGAGAGTTTTGGTTTGAGAGGGTCAACATCCACTTAGAGAAGTTGTTGGCAAAGGCCAATAGAGACAAAGACATGCTCTGTCACATGAAACATCACTATTGGGTTCGCATGCATGTCGGCAAAGCAAAAATGAAGATTTTGAAAAGGAGGTTGAGCAGAGCATTAAAATGGCGAAAGAGGCTAGATCCACTTCGATTTTTGGCCGAGGCTTTGTTGGCTAGGAATGATACATGATGGAGGGTCTTCACTTCCAATTTGAGAAAATTCGGAGAAAATTTTGTCATTTTGAATTTTTTGGCTTGCAAAATAGGTTTTTTGGCTCAACGTGTAGCGCGCCGCACGCGACCCATAAGATTGGGAGGTCCAAATCACAAATGGCTTGTAGTTTTGGATTTTTTACAATGAATTATACATGCTCAGCTATTTCCAAAGCATTTCATCAAGTTCTGGGTGACCAAAAGGCTCAAAAACATCATGAAAATCACCTTTCTGCCACCTTTTGCAACAGCAGGAAGTACTTCTGGGAGAATACAGTTTTGGAGGGGCAAATGAGATCCAAATTGAACAATTACACTTGGGTTGGAAATTAGACATCCAGGGCTTTCCAACGAGCTATCATGAGCTCAATTTGGATGTCAGGAAGTGCCCCAAAAATAGGCTGAAATGTGCGCTACGCATAGGGATCAAGGGCGCTACGCATACAGTTTTTGGTCCAGTTTTCATTCTTCAGCTCAGGAATTTGGCCAGTTTTCACCAGTTTCATTTCTTGATGTAATTTTTTACTTCTCTTGATGTAATTGATTGAACATGATGTAATTTTGACACCTAGTTACTTGTTCTAGAAGATTCATTCACCAAAGAGTGAAAATTTAATGAATGAATCAGTTTCCTACCTTATAGAGGCAAGTTGTTTTGACTGCCTAGATTGTAGTGCTTTTTTTAGAGTTGGTTGAAACAGCTCCTAGGATGATGAGCTCGACCCCTAGAGGCAAGGGAATGGTTTGGCTTGCCTATATTATGTAATTTCTCAATCATTTTCAGGGGTTGGAGAGGTTGGACTCTTGGGAATAGCTTGACACTCTATTGTACATATTTTATCTGCAATTTTGGCAAAGGAAGACCAAGGTTTTGCAGCACTATTTGGGATTCATGTGGCTTTATGTGTTGATGGTGTGCTTCTTTCAGTATTTTTAAGTTGTTAATGTGTATCACTTTCCTTCTCTTATCTTCCGCAATTAAACAAATGAAGTGTTAAGGTAGAATCCATAATCTGCTATGCTCTGCCTTTAAGTTTGTTTGATTTCCATGTTTTCATCTGTTTATGGAGAATCCTTGAAAGTTTCTTGCTCTCCTTAACCTCTCACTAGTCTGATCTATCCATTAATTCTCTTTAAATGCATCAAAACAATCACCTATCTTGCCCCAAGTAGACCTCTGCAAAAGCTGTGCCTCATCCCCGCACCCAAAATTGCCTTTCCCTTGAATTCAACTAAACTCCAAAAAATCAATTTCAAAATCCTTGTACTTCATACCTAGCCTAAAATTAGTCATCCATTTAGTCATCTCAAGCCTCATTGATTACCTTTTGCCGAGATTGACTCAGAGAGAGCCCTCTCTTTTCCTCGTAGGGCTAGCTAGGAGGCTGAGCGTGGTTTGATGTAGCCTTGAGTTTTACCTTATTTCAGCCTAAGGTAGATTTGAGCGCTAACAGGTTCAACATTAGTTAGCCAAGAAAAACCCTACACTACTAGCCCTTTCGGCATCAATCCATGAAGCGCGGACTAAAGTCTCATCCAAAGTAGTATGGGGGGATGCAGGAACCAAGTTTCTACACCTTGAGATGGTAGTGATGTCACTTTATACTTTCAAACCACCTTCACGTAGATCGATAAGCCTTTTAGGGCTTATCGATATACTTCTCTTATTTGTCCTTTAGACCTCCACGAAGGCCTATGATCATCCTTCACATAACAGAAACAGGAGATTTACGCACTTACGCACCTCTGTAATTACTTTTGCTTCGGGGTTACTCAGATTATCTTGGTTGTTGGATAACTTTAACATGTATTACTATTATCTTCATGTAAACATATATTCTTACTTGCATTCATATAAAAAAGAGAAACATATAAATTCGTGCATTAATACAAGATTAAGACATAAACCCAGTGCTCATCATAACATTATCACATACATTTATAACATAACTAAAAGTGGATCATACACAGATAATTCCAGAATAATTCTCTTTATTGATGTTTAGATCTCTTTACAAACCCTAAATACCCTGCACACAGAGCTATAGGGGTCTACACACTCAGCTACAGACTTCTACCCTAGGCCTCTACACACACAGCTGCAGAGCCTCTTTTCCTATGCTAAGATTGTTCACTCTTAGCTCTCACAGACCCATTACACTTACTTAAAACTTAACTTTACTACTTAAAATCTCTTCTAAGACTTCATTTTTATACAATCCCATGGTCTGCGGACCATGGGTAGATCTCTTAAAGCCGACATGACTTACACAAAAGAAGGGAGGAGACCCTTAATGAATATTTACAGCTTCGCACTCTGTGACCACAAAATGTAGATACTTTACATTATTTATACAAAAACTTGGGATTTTAACCCCAAAACTGACTCTAGGGGACCTGTTCCCAACAAAGTCTCTTCGATTTCTGACATATTTTCTGCTTCAGGTGCTTGCGCTTTTTTTGCTTCTAGTTGAACTATGTGTGCATCACGTTGTCTCGTATTCTCATTATTTATATATCTTTGACCGATTTTGTTACATATGTAATATTGGTAAACAATCTCTTTGCCTCTTTCTCTACTTCTCTGGTAAGGTCTTCCTCCTTTGGTGCCACCTTCTTTCTCCATCTACCCTTGCTATTTTGAGTTGTATGCATCATTCTTTTGAGTTGAAAGCTTTCATTTTACATTTGAATGTTCTCTTTCTTTGGAAAAACCACGTTGTCTACCTTAGTTTTAATTTCTTTCTATATTTTCTTCTGCTTTCAAGGCATATTGGTAGGCTTCTTCCATGGTCCTAGGAGAAAGAATGTTGATTTAATTTTGAATATCCATTATTAAGGCATTAATATACCTTTTTGTCTTTTTTGGGGTATCTTCGACATAGCCTGATCTCAAGTTAATTTTGTAAAATTCTTCATTATATTATTTTATTATCAACGACCTTTGCTTTGAGGTTCCGCATCTACATGTAGAGCTGGTAATATTTTGGTAGGAATTTACTCTTCATATTTTTCCACCATCCTGGCCTAGATTTCGATCAATGGCTTCTAACTCCTCCTTTTAGCATGCACATTGTCCCACCATAGTGAAACATGAAATTTCAACCTTGATATTGCAAACTTCACCCATTTGTTATCGTCCATCTCTTCATATTCAAAATACTTTTCTAACTCACTAATCCAATCAAACAAATTTTCAACTACCAGGCTGCCACCATGTTAGAAATTGTAGCAAGAAATGCTAAATTTCACTTCTACCTTTGTCAAATTAAGTAATTCGATTGTCTGCATCAACATGATGACTTTGATTGTAGTTAACTTGTGTGACATGGCTTTGTCTACTTGCTTACTCAGTAAATTTGAGTTATAGGCTAGAAGTGAATTTATGCATATAGTGATTGCTAAAATTTAGAAATCTAGTTAAGTTATTTTCAGTTTGACTCAGTTAATTGAGCTCAAGCAACTAGTTGAGTCAGTTGAAGGTTAGTTGAGTAGTAGAACTATTTTTAACTAAGTGATCTCTTAGTTAAACTAGCCAATCAACTAAAAATTTCCCAAACATGCATGGAATTCGAATTTCCTAGCTAGAGAGGAGAAAAAGGAACAATGCAATTATTAATTGTATATTAGTTGAGTGTATAGGCTTGGTAGTAAAGCATGTGAATAATTCCTTGGGAATTGGGAAAGAAAAATAGGAGAAAATTCCTATCTTTTAGGAGCAAATTTCCTCTAGGATTGCACAAGGAAATAAGAGAAAGCTAGGGCCTTGAATTGGAAAATTGTTGGCTAGAGCAAGACAGTCAGTAGGAGAAAATGTTTACAGTGTAGGATGTGCTTCAGGATCGAAACAAGACATTGTAATAGTTTTTCATTCTCATCCGATTAATGAAAAATAGTGGAGGGATTTTTCTTAGTTGGGTTCCCTTGTAAATCATTGTGTTCTTGTGGTTTTGATGGTTGCATGTTATTGCATGTGTTTCTAAATTGTCATTCCCATTCCACAAAATAGTAGAGGAAATTTCTAATCTCTTGTTTTTAGTCTGAATACATCGATAATATAAAATTTATATTAATTTATACATGGTATCAAATTATAAATCACACTAAAATCTAGTCTATTGAGCTTCTCCTTTAGAGATTTTGATTTGTAGATTCATTGAAGCAATTTTCTTATGTGTGGGAAAATGTCTTTCAAAATATTGAGATTGGAGTATTACCTTGAGGGAACCTTGAATTTCATAGCTTGGAAGGATAGGATGGAACAAGTTCTCGATGATAATCGTGTGCTAGAGTACACCAAAATTAACATTCCAAAACTAGGAACATCTTATGCACAAGCACTTGGACAATGTAAGAAGGATACCAAAAAATCTAGGAGAACCATATGGGAGGGTGAAATAGAACACATTGTCTCGAATTTACATGGAAAAGAGACTCCATTTTCTATGTGGAAGACCCTCACTGAGAAATTAAAAAGTAGTAGTGATGTCAGGGAATTGGCATTGAGGGACAAGCTCAGAAACATCCATATGCAGAATGGAGAAACCATTCCACATTACCTCTCTAGGTTCATTAAGTGTTAAGATGAGCTTGGAGGAACCACTGAAAATATTCCCTCTTCAGAACTAATGAGCCTATCTCCCCTAGCCCTTCCAAAATCCTCACACAATTACCAAGACTTTGTGAATGGAAGGGGAAAAGTTCCAAATTGGGAGAGAATGTAACAACCCCTAGGCTAATAGTTCATGTATAAAGTTATGTTGTCAACCACCCTCCAAAATTTTTCCTTAGCTTCATTTTGGAGCCTCCCTACCAACCTTTCACAAAAACATGTCTTGCCTTGTCAAGTACACAAGAACCAATGATTTTCTTACAGAATGACAACCTTTTCATTAAATATTTTTGCATTCCCCTCACAGGTTGTTTCACTGGAATTGGTCCAAATGCAAGCTGAGCAGCTCCCTAAATAAATTGTGAAATTCTAGAGGGAAACCAACCTTTCCTCAAAAAATTATGTAATTATGTCTGGCAACTTGCTGGGTTCTAGAATTGCGCAAATATTCCTGTCACTGTTCACTGAGAAAATTGCGTAATTCCTCCCTGCAGGGCTACTCAGCCTAGAAATTGTGTAATTCTAGGTAGCAGTCAGTTTTTCTTCCCAGAAATTGTGCAATCCCTTTGGGAAACTAGCCCAACTCCCTCCCAAAAATGCACATTTTTTCCTTCTACCTGAGAAGACTGTTGCATGTGCAGTTAAGCTGACCGATTCCCTATGTGACCGAGAAAAAATTATTTGTGTGCATGAGTGGCTCCTCCCAAGGCAACATGCAAAGGCATCCCTTGATTACAGGATCTATTTTTAGCAACTAGAAGTTACATGCAAGGATCATCTCAGAAACCTCCCACAAAGTGTCACTCTTCCTAGATTTGTGGCATGTGCATCACATCTTCGATTTTATCAAGACTCATCAACCAGAAGATGCAAAGCTCATTCCTCACATCAACCTTGCAACTTTGACATCCCACATTACATCTTGGAGTCATCGGCATATCCAACTCAGTTGTCTTGGGGTAATTCCATTGTTCATGACTCGCGCTGCGTTTATGTTGCTTTTTGTGTTTCTCTTTGTGTGAGTGTTGCCTGCTTGATTTCAGTGAGAGATTTCTATTGTTTACATGCATACTAGCTTGTACTAGCACCGTTTCAGTTTTCATTAGCATCTCACTACTGTCTCATGCATGAAACTATTTTTCATGAATGATCGTTGATTTGGCGACTCACCTCACCCACATGCATGTTGTTCCATTTTATGAATCTTTCATTCAATTTTTGCATGCACAATCATTCACTTATGCTTACACTCAGTATCACTATGCATTCACATTCACACTCACTTTCAGTTTCCTATCAGCGGGTCTGGGCAGCCTTGGCATGGACTCTACCTCACCAAGACAACATTGTGCAATCTTGAGAGGGAAGGCTCTGTCTTCCTCTCAAGAAATGCACATTTCTTCCTAGTGACTGTCCTCCAGTCTTGCATTGCTCAATTATGAGGGGCAGTCACTGTTAGCCAAAAAATTGAGCGATGAAGTCCCTGAACGTGTAACCATTTCCAGTCGAGATTACGCATTACGAAATTCTAGCAGTTGGTAGCCCGCTTGGATTGCACATTGCGAAATTCTAGTAGCCAATCATGCCTCCGAGACAACCCAGAATGCCTTTTGTGCAATTTTGGCAACCAGTCTCCCAACCCCTACGTGGAAATTGCGCTACCTTCATGATCAGTCACACATGTATGTTGCAAGTCAATTATCAAGTTCATTTTGGATTTTGACTCATAGATTGCTTGCCATAAATGTTGCCATGTCTCTAGGTATCACAACTATTCATTTGCCTCTTAGCAGCACAGGTACAATGGTTTCTAGGAGAGTAGATTCGAAGACACCATTCAGAGCACACTTGGGGATGCAGTCAATCAAATATATATGAATTTGCCTACCCACGAAGACATCAAGCTGTTTGTAGGCAAGGACATCAAGATATGATATAAGCAACATCACAACACGCAACACCATCAACAACAGCTGAAGGCTACATACTAGATGAGATGAACAAAATAGGAAGGTTTTTGAAAACAAATAGGTGGAACAAAGTTGCAAGCTCAAGAAGATCCACTTGTGGTGAAAGCAACTTTGGAAACTCAAGGTATGAGGTGTCGACGCGAAATGAAGATCACGCGAAGGGAAAGAATGAAACAAGGAAATAGTTTCATGTGCTCAAGCAACAACTCAAGGAAGAATAGGAGCTGCGTAGACAAGAGAATGAGTTGCGGCAGGGGTAGGTACAATAGGGGGCACAACATGCTCTCACGGATGAAACTTCACCCGTACAAGTTATAGATCCATCCCAGTAGCTGGCACGGAGCAGACAAGGTGAACAATGTTGTTGATCACATGCAAGAGAACACAACAACATGCATGTCATTATGTGCATGCATGTGATCCCACCCATTCAACACACTCACCAAGGAAAATACATGAAGCAAGTATGAATCGAGCTAAACATGCAGTTGACAATTGATGCACATGACCACTAGCACACACTGGGAGATCAACATGGACACTATGCATCAGTGTGTTTCTAGTTCGGTCACACCCAAGAGGACCATGCACATGCTAGTAGACGAGTTGGATGGAGGAGCCATACCAATGCACCCGGATGCAACAGAGGCAAGATTTCGCTTCAGCAATATGTCACCATGGAGTGTGTGCACACCATCACAGATGACCAAGCTCGGGATTAGCTCACCACCTTCACCATCACAAGCATGTCAAAGAGTTGGTCTCACCACAACATACCGAGTGTCAGGGATGTCTTGCATTGCTTGCTGAAGCCATTTTGTCTCACATGGGCACATGTGCATTGTAATGTAACTTCTTGTCAAGTGGAAGCTCAAGTGTCGATAGTTGGATGTAATAGTCATAGAGTAGATGAAGAGTCATGAGGGTAGATGAACTCTCACAAATGGGAATGTCAAGGGTCACCCCACCTGTTTCTATAAATAGAACCTCATAACTCATTGTAAAGGCTTTTGGTCAGCCAAGCTTCTGATAGGACTATCTTAGAGAGATCTTGGAGAGTATTGTAACGAGCCTTGGCTTCTCCACTATGCAGAGCTAGTATATCTCTTTAGAGGAGCAGGCAATTGTGGATGTAACATTTTGCTATTAGAACTAGTGGTTGGACATAGATGCATTGTATGACTGGAACTTACACTTATTAATATAACAGAGTGAACATGTTTCATGCATATGTTTTATTATATTCTATGTTATCTGGTTTACTCTAAATGATATATGTATCTGTTTTCTTACACATGCATATATAGCATTCTGTGTATGCTATCACAGGTTTCCAAGGGGCGCACTCATCTCAACCGTCGTGTGTTTGAACCTTTCATGCACCTTCCTTGGCTTGTTGCAACTACCATACCCTTGCTACCAACAGAGGCATCTTAATTGCCTCTGTGGACACTTGCGGTCAAGGCATTACCATACAACCCAATGCTGGGACTCCTACACCAAACGGTCTGAGGTTTGATTGGGACTTCTTACTGGGGAGATCCCCTTATATGTTGGTGGGTACAACACCATCAACATTTTGGCGCTAGGAGTGCCAGATGAAAAGTTGAGTCCTCATATCTGTTTTGAATCTCTACATATCTATCATGACTAACTATAGAGTTTCTCTTTCGGAGCGTATGTATTATGGAAACAGCTTCATTATCTCAGAAAAGCTCTCAAATAATTTGTCACATAAAACATATGATGGTGGAGGCCACATAGCCTTGGTTAGGCACACGGTTGGCATTGTAGGATCATGTGAAAGACATGGAATCTTTGAAGAATACATCACTTGTGCATTGTTCATCTACACGCTTCGAGGGCACCCAATGCACTAGTGTGCCATGCTGCTAGAAAAATCTATACGTTCTCTTTCTCATATGGTCGTAGAGATAGAAAGTGCTTTCAATCGCTTTAACCATAAAGAAATAAATTCTAAAGTTACGAAAGGAACCTGATTTATTTATGGAAGATTTGAGTATCTTCTTCACATATCCAAACCCCACTCAGCACACTTCAGTCATGGAGCTGCACAATCAAAGACAGGCATAGTTGTTGTCACAAGTGACTGTCCGCATTCACCTCATCAAACAACTCCACCATCGTGGAGTGATGTGGGAGATCATGCACACACATTTTTTGAATTGTCACATTCTCCCACCCCACCTACTGTTGATATCTATGCAATTTTGGCTTGCAAGCCTGTTGGTTGTCACATGGGTTCCTTCCCTCAACCTCTGTCCCCACATTCTATTGATTCTCTAGATTGTATTGTGTTGTGTTCTCCCATTTCAGACTCCTCACCTATTGTGAATGAGGATCAACTTGTCGATGAGTTGGTGTCATGCAACCAACCTATGCCATCATTCATGATGAGTGTGTGTGGGAATCTAACGAAGAATCCATGGTGAAGGATGACTCCCTTCCAGCCACGCTTCATCCGCTTTATCCTGACATCCCTTGTGATTCTGCCGCTACTGATTTCCCATGTGAAAATTCATTTCTTGATGTTTCTACTTTTGGTCATTCATAGGAGACATCAGAGGTTATTTTGTCATTACATTGCAGAGAGGACACATATTCCTCTGAAAATCTATCTAGTCTGTTATCTGTCATTTTTGAAAACATAGAGGATGAACATCCTTGCCTCTCATCTACCCCTCTGCACGATTCATCAAATCATGAGGATGCCGACAAACATCCTAAATTTTCAGATCTTGGTTGTCATGATCTCTCTACTTCATCAACCGATCATGATGTTGATTCAATTGTTATTAATATGTCAGACACTAGTCTCTGATGATCTATCTATCGATGAAGTCGAAACCCCCCAGGAAACAACCCAGGCTGATGGCTATGTTAGGCCCTTGTTCTCCTGAGGTTGGCTTGACTTCTGATCAGGAAATTGTTGAAACACATCAGGCTCCTCATCACTCTCTACTTTGCATTGAAGATCAACTAAACACTAATATTTCGCTTCCTCCACTCGAACTACACTATCCCATTACTCATGCATTGGAGGAATTTTACACAACAAGCACACATGCACAAAATAAGTGGTCTACCTTTCTCATGTTTGCTTGCATGTCATAGTCAAGAGAATGCATAGACTCAACATATGCACGGAGTGTAGCACAGCACCATGACAAGTCCATAGAGTGCTTTTCATGCACTTTCACTCATTTTTGTTCCATGGATTCTTGTAAGATCGGAGTGTGCCTGTCTTCATTATTGTATCTTTCACATTCGCTCGTTCGCATAGCTATGTTGTTCGCGAACCATGCCTTCACTGACATGCATCAACCAATGTGTCGGTCACTGCATTAGAAGTATCACTTCTCGTGAGACGACCCATGCAATGTTAACTTACAAGTAGGAGTAGTGTTTTATTTTTTATTTGTTTGCTTGCATGCATGTTTAGTTATTTCTTTGTGTTTTTGTGTGCTTTCTTGTGTGTTTTCTTACTTGCTTTGCTTTCGCTTTTACTTCTGTTATCACTCAAAACTTTTCCTTAGAAGTTTCACAAGAAGGGAAGGCTTCGAGGTAAACACAAACCAACTTTTAAGCATAGGTTCTAGCCAGCCTATGGCTCAGAGAGGGTTCTCTCTATATAATTTAGCTATGTTTTCTTAGATATTAGGCTAGTTCTAGAGTTGGGGGGGTTTTGATTTGTATGAATATCTGGTGGTGGAATCATTGAAACAGGCTGACAGGTTGATGCCTTTAGGCCATTGGGCAATGGAGTCAAATAAGGGGCAACAAAGCTGGAGTTAAATCACTAAAGGGAATGTTCAAGGGGAAAGATAGCATAGTGAAGTACAAATCCTTGGACTAAATGGTGAAATGAGTCTTAACGGGGGTGAGAGGGAAATCGGGAACCCTTAGACCGAGGCTGAGATGGGGGAACAACAGTGAATCATGAGGAAAGGGAAATTAAGAATCCTTTACTATAGACCAGAGGAGAAACTACAAAAGCTAAGGAGTAGTTAAGAATTCCATAGCTAAGATAGTTTAAGAGAAAACATTAAGAATGTATAACAGTAAGACAATGTGCAGTTAAGCAAATTCTGAAATAATATTCAAGTTAAACATTCAGACTTATGAAAAATTTAAGAGTTTGAAACAACTTTAAGAGAGGTAAAAAAACACAAGAGATCTACTCATTTGTACTCCGCTTTACACATGAATCCCTTGAAATATCTGATCCTTATTCATCAATCCAACATGTTGGCCCAGTGAGTGATACAAAAGATTTTACAGTCTTTGAACAAAATTCTATTGAAAGTATAAGAATCCATCCCTCCATACTTCGATTTGTGAAGTATTTATACAAAGTGTTTTTACAAAATATCCCAAACTTTGGAATTAATCTAGGAAATTCAAAATATCTTCTTGCAAGAAGATAGTGACAACTATTGAACTGTTTTCTTGTTGTCCCTTTTATTGTGGTTTAGCTGTGCTCTATGCTGGCCAAAGGCTGCTGTCTTTTATACTGGTATTCTTTAACACGGATACTCTTTGACCCTAACCACTTGATTCTGATTCTATTTTACCTCGTTAACTATGTGTTTAACTTTTCATTGTGTTCAACTATAGTAAGTCAGTCAACTTTTCCCATTCTTGATTTGTTGGTAACCGAATACTTAACATTCTCTGGTAAGTTTCATTTGCCTCAATGTATTTGGAAAATGAAGGCTTATTTACAAACAGATGTTTTACCTCATGCTAGAGGTAAAATAGATTTTCAAAAGCACTGTACAGTACCTTTCCTATTGGAATTCCTGAAATCTATGAAGTAGCCACTTGTTGTCTTGCTACATCCCTAAGTTTGTCATTGTAATCTCCTTGTTCCATAAGTTTATCATGAATGACTAAGGGATTAGGTAATCCCTTCTCTTTTAGCTTATCAAACTTAGCCATGAACTTGTCAATGGCTACTTGCATTTCCTTGCTCTTTTCCTCTAACTTTTGCATAAGGTTCCTCTTGGTGATGACTTTCTCTACCTCTAGAGTAGTAGTAGTCCTGTCTTCAATTTCCAGTTCCTGTAATTTCTAGTATCTTCTTGTTCTGACACAAGATTGAGTCTAGGCCTTTTGCTCTAGCCTCTTTCATATTGAAAATTGAAGGCATGTGCCCCTGAAATTGATCCCTCCTCCCTACCCCTTTTGGGATTTTTCTCCTCATTCAGAGGAGTCTGCATGATAGGTGGAGTGCTCATTGTCCCTTCCTGAGGTGGTACCTACAGAAATGAATTTTAATCAAGTTGATTTTCCAAATCTAATAACATGTTTTCCACAACAACTTCAGTATTATCCCTGTCCTCTAAAGTGTTGTCCACCCATTGCAATTGGTTGGCATACTTTTCTACCTCAGGGATGTGGTGATGGATATAGGAAGCCATCTTTTTTTTCTACCTTCTTTTGCAAATGAAATCCAAGGGATCATATCTCCATATGAAGCTCTGTTTTAATTTTAATCTCTGAAGGATCAGGTCTGCCTCCTTTCCAGCTTCTCTACTATTACAAATAAAAGGACCCAATTGGTCTTTGATCTTGAGCTGGGCTTTCTTTTTCGCTTTAACAAAGTTTACCTCATCTGAATTTATTATCTGCCTGTAGTACTCCATGGCAAATAACTTCATTGGGAGGTATTTAGGTATTTTGTATGGGGAAAACTGGCGGCCATAAATCCTTATTTCCGTGTGGTTTTGGTACAAGTACCAATCTCCCACCTGATTATTGATGTTTAAATGAATGACTCTCCTGATCTCAGGACTGATTCTTGGTGGAGGGGTTCCACTGAGCATGGTCATCACAGGGTGGACAAAGGAATCTATGAATTCATTGTATGAATAAGGGGAGGAATATTGATGAATCAATGGGGTCTAGAAGATGAATGATCTTGGTTTGCCCTTGGTGTCCAACTTTTGCAAGGTAAGTGGGGATTTGTCTGATTGGAAGTAGAGGAGCATGTGTTATAGTACTGAGGAGTACTTGAAAACCCTTTGATTTCCCATCCTTATGAACTGCTCATGCATTTTGTTAGCTATGAATGTGGCAAAGTCATAAATGGTTGCAAGGGGTTGTCCTGGGCATAGATGGACATTAAAGCTAGGATGATTTCATCAATGTATTCACCTATGGACTAACCCAAAACACAAGATATCCTGGATAAAATATTTTTTCCCCAAGGAGAAAATATAGTTGCTACATATGGAGGGGGGTCTTTGGGGGTATACTTCTATTCTATGATGAAGGTTTGAATCAATTGGGCCAATATTGCAGAGATGAGTTTGGGATATAAGTCCTACAGGTCTCCAATTGAGAGGGGAGTTAGGTTTGGCCCTGGTTGGAACTGTAGCATCTCATTGATGGACTCAGGAGTGATGGTGAAAAGGAATTTTTGGTCATGGGACATGATGGTTCTGTGTCTGGGGACGTAGAAAGCATAACACATATGTACAATTTCAGGAAAAATGTGGACTTGGGGGGACTGGTACTTTGCAAAATTTGACTCCCAAAGGCCAATTTCATCAGCATGGTTCAAGAATTTGTCCCTACTTTGGCAGCGTATTTTGAGCAGGGGCTCTAGGACAAAGGTATCTTTTATCTGGAAATCTCTATCAGCTAGGCAGTTTCGGGGTTTGAGTATTCGGCAAGGTGCAGTATGGAGTCTATTAGAGCAATTTTAATTATGTTTAACAAAATACTCAATGACTGGTCTAACTTGAAATTCATAGGCCACGTGGTGAATTCAGGATTAAATACCTGAAACTGAGGCAACTTGACTCTGAGCAGGGTAATTGGTAGCTACAATTGGTCGAAGGGTGCTCGTGGAAGCTATATAGTTGACTGGGTGGTATGTGGCATTCTATGGAGCGAAATTTTCACGTAGGTTAATAACTTCGATGTTTTGCAGGTGTCGTGCATGCATACAGAAGCTTGCAGGAAAAAATTCAGTGAAAAAGACATTTTGGGGATTTTTGGTTTTTTTATATGGAAAAATGTTTTTTGACGGGTACAGGCGAATATAAGCTAATTTGTTGCGTAGCAGGGAGGTGGTAAGAAATTAATTTCGCACTGCTTATGGGCATTAGGTCATTTTTAGGAGGGGCCACCCGATTCCACTCAGTGACTGACACATCACCGGGGCGGTTCTCGTGGAAAACAACTTTTTTGGGTGTATATGGTCCAATGGAGGATCCCACTCGAAATTTTTTTGGGCCATTGGATATGGGCCTTCAGATCGAATGGTGGTTAAGGCACAATTGCACGCTGAGGTTAATGGGGGCCTGACGGGAACTTTAAATATGGCGGTATCAGGATTAATGGCGGATTAAGGTGGGATTAATGGTGCCTTAAGGCGAGATTATTAGCGAAGGGCTTAATCATGGTTTTGCCTAACTTAATCGCAGATCGATTAGTTAGTGGGTTTTTGTCGGGTTTGATGTATATTATAGTTTGTATTTAAACTAGGGTATAAGGATAGGTTTATATAGGAAATTAATATATATGGGAAAAGGGTTATTAATGGGAATTAATATATATTAGTTGGAAATTAATATGAAAATCATTGGAAATAAATAGTGCCAAGCATAATGTATTTTCTGTGATTTGTTTGTTTTTCACATATATGCATTATAACTTAGGGTAAAGTGTTTTTGTGGGTTTTTGTTTATATGAAATGGTAATTTGCATGGGGGTGATTACTTTCCCTAGGCAAATAATGTTTTAACCTTAGGAAAAGGGGTCTTATATTTGGCACTTGGTATCTATAAGTCATTGAGCCGAGGGTCTGGTCCCTCTAGAAGTCAGAGAAATGCTCTGAGCCCCTTTGACTTAGAGATTTTAGTACTCAGAACTTTATTATGGGAAATTAGCTAAGTAAAATAGGCAAAATGAATGGGGGAAGTTAATCAATTAACCTTGACATCCATTTTCATGCTTGATTGACCATTTACATTTGAAACCTATGATGAGAGATGATAAATATACTTTTTTTCCTATCAACATATTTCTGAAACCTTTCTTCTACTTACCCATCTACTTGTCCTACCATTTTTTCTTCACTTTATTAGGGCGCATTTAGACTAGAAAATCCTTATTAAAACATTTTATTTTCTTTTCACAAAGCAAACTATCTAATTCTATCACTATATCATCTAAGGGCTTAGATTAAATTGATGAGCTCCTTTTATTTTACTCTACCTAATCTAATGATTTGCCAAGATTAAACAGTTTGGTCAAATTTTATTGTCTAACTATCAACATGAAATTTAAAGCATGGTATAATCAAGATTAAATAGTTTGATTACCCTCGATTGTGGCATGAATCACAAGTTTCACACAATCATTATTTTGCATAAAGTAAATAGTAGTGGCATTTAGACTTGCACACTTTCATGGTCTCTTTTTGTTTTTTGGGGTTGATATTCTTCACTTTTTTGGACCTTTTTATTTATTCTTTTTGTCCTTTAATTTTCTTTTAAGACATACTCTCTTTTCCATTTTTATTTTTCAATATGGAAAACATTTGCAGGAAGCAAAGGAATGTACATATTACAAGGCTTTACCTTAGCCATTCAAAATTATGACTCCTATTGGTATAGGAACCTAACAGTGGCTCCACTTGGGGATGGCATTTCCTTGTGAAATTTCAAGAACTTTGAGACCAGTAGCCATGGAATTTTGACTTCAGTTACCCTATGATTTTTCACCTTTCAAACTGCTTTATTCATACTTATGATAATAAATCCTTAAAAGCTTAGGGCCTTCTCTCTGGGCTTCAACTCTAAAGGTTTACCATGCAATCCAAACTAGACTTTTCCAAAATAAAATATACACACATGGGAAATAACAATCAATAACTAGGTTCTATGTAATGTTTGAGCATTCGACCATTCACTGGTCCTCCTCCTTCTTCAGTAGCATCTAGCCCTTTAAGGAAGAAAGCATTTTTCCCTCTGTAAGCATAGATGATATAGGGGCCCTTCCATAGGAAATCAAATTTTCCATGCTTACCCTTATCTTCCCTTCTCGAGTCCCACTTGAGTACTTTATCACCTAAGTAGAAATCATCTGCCTTGGTCCTTCTATCAAAAATATTTTTAATCTTTTCCTGGACAACTTGAGATCTAATGTAGACCTCTTCTCTAGTTTGCTAGAGATGAATAGTCTAGTTTATTATCCTATGGATATCATTTGGTCCAGATTGCAGTTCTTAGAGCATATTCATCACTGGTACTCCCAAAGAGGATGGAAAAATAACTTCCATGCTATACACTAGCTGATAGGGGGATCTACCAATTGAATTCTTGGTGGTCAGTCTATATGCCCATAAGGCTTTGACTAACTTCTTGTTCCATGTTTTCTTATAATCTTTTAGTAACTTCTTAATAATGTTCACCAGGCTCTTATTTGAAGATTCAGCCAGTCCATTTCCTTGAGGGTAGTAGGTTGTAGAATGACCCAGGGTAATGTGATACTTATTGCATAATTCTATCATTCATTTGGATTTAAAAGTTGTTGCGTTATCAGTAATGAGCTTGGTTGGTCATCCAAATCTAGACAGAATGTTAGCTTCAAGGAAGTTAATAATAACACTATCTGTGGCTTGTCTTGAAGGTATGGCCTCTATCCATTTTGTGAAATGGTCTCTGGCTATGAGGATCCAATTATGTTGGGCAGAGGAGGGCAGGGGAATTTCACCAATGAAGTCTAAACCCCATTGTTGAAAAGGTACTTCAACAGTGATTGGTTTAAGGGGTAATGGTAGAAGTTTTCTTTTTCCTTCAAAAATTTGACACTTGTGACAAGAGGTCACAAATTTCTTGACATCAAAGAATAAAGTTTGCCAGTAGAAACATGCCCTTAATATTTTATCTACAGTGGTTCTCCAATAGAGGTGTGCACCATAGTCACCTACATTAAAGTCTTGTAGAACTTTGTCAACCTCATATTTTATCAAACAGTTAAGGACAATTCCTTCATGATCTTTCCAAAACAAAGCATTATCAAGTATACAAAATTTCAAAGATTTCATTTTTAAGAACCTACCTTTGGTTCTATATAATCCAGGAGGGTCTTGTAAGTTTTGTAAAATGTAGATGATATAAGCATACCATGGTGATTCAATAAAGGCTTAACTGATCGGTGGAGTCGCCACCTCCTCTCTTTCATCTAGTGCAACAATAAAGTTTATGTCTAAGGCCTGACAGTTTGACTTAGCCATAAGTTTAGCTAAGCCTTGGCCTTTGATTAAATTTATGGGTTTGATATCTATATCATACTCTAAGATAATATTAATCCATATTCCCCTTTTCACATCAGGACCTTCCTGAGTCAAGATGTCCTTGACTATAGATTTGGGAACATAGGCTAATATATGAGAATACAAAATATATACCCTAAAATCTTTGATAGCTTTTGACTAAAGCCAATGCTTGTTTCTCCATTATGTTGTATTTTAAGGGAGAATCTCTTAAGGATTTGCTAAACAAAGCAATGGGATGTTCATATCCTTGGTCATTTTTTTGCAGTAAAACTACAACTATTGTATGCTCAGAAGCAAAGGAAAACAAAATGAAATCCCTATCAAATTTGGGACTAACTAATACCGAGGTTTTTGTCAAGGCTAGCTTGATATATTCAAATAATTTCTTAGCTTCGACATTCCAACTTAGGGTCGAATCTTTTTTCAACATGTTGTTTAGTGCTCTAGTTAATTCTGCTAGATTAGAAATAAATCTTCTAAGGAAGTTAATCTTTCCTTAAAAGGCTTGTAGTTATTTGATATCCCTAGGGTGTTGTATCAGCAAGATGGCTTCAATTTTTGTAAGATCTATTCTTATGGCATCTCTGGAAATGATATGTCCTAACAATATTCCTTCTTCTAATCCAAATAAAGATTTCTTGGGGTTCAAGGAGATGCCATACTTTCTACATTTTATAAAGACCTGCCTTAGATGATCTAGATGTTGATTGTCTGATTTTGACAAAAAAGTAATATCGTCAAGATAAATCACAAGGAAACCATGGATTTCTTTGGAAAAGGCTATACCCATAGCCCTCTGGAAAGAGGTTCCTGCATTCATTAGCCTGAAAGGCATTTTCACATACATAAAGGTGCCCCAAGGAGTGGTGAAAGCAGTCTTGGGTTGGTCATGAGGGTGAACCAAAATTTGATTGTAACCAGAAAAACCATCCAGTAATGAGATTCGGGTTGACCCAAATACCCTTTGTTATATGTGGTCCATTTTGGGAAGAGGATAATTGTCTTTAAGTGATGCTTTATTCAGGCTTTTGAGATCTACATAGAGTCTGATCTCACCAGTTTTCTTCCTAGTTGGGACCAAGTTTGAGACCCATTTAGAAAACCTTATTGGTGTAATTATATTGGCATTATACATTCTTCTAATTTCTTTTTGTATTGAAGGTAATAAGACATGATTAATTCTCCTAAGCTTTTTTTTGAAAGGTTTTTGATTCTCTTTGAGAGGAATTGTGTGTTGGATGATGCTGGTGTCATAGGATTTAAGGTCCTCATAGCTCCAAGCAAAGACATCCTGAAATTCTTTCAATAACTCAATGTATTTCACCTTTTCTGTTAAAGGGAGTGACTTTGGCAGTTTGATTAGCTTGGGATTGTCTTCAGTGCCTATGTTACACTCTTCAATATCATATTTTTAATGGTTCCATTTTAGCTTTCCTAGGAACATCATTTGAATCAAATAAGTCTTCTAGATGGGTTAAACCTTTTGGTAAGAAATTATCCTTGAGATTAATTACTTCATTTTCGTCATTAATTGTTTCATCAATCTCAACCTGTTCTAGGTTGTCTATATCTGACCTTGTGAATTTAGTGGGATTAAAACTATCTACTTCATTACCTTCTAGCTCATCCATTATTAATTCATCCCTAGAGTTAAGATCTATGGGTATATCAATGTCTATGTTACTATGTGCAAATTATTCTTCTAAAGTTAAGAAGTTGTTTATATGTCTATCATTTGAGAATACTTGCCAGTTCTGCACATTATCTGGGATTGAAGGTGTGTGCCTAACCTCAATAGTGTATTGATGGTTAGGTTGGAAGGGTAACATGCAAGTATTAGAAAACATTGCTAAACTGTGGGCTTGCATATTTTGCTTCCTAGGAACTACTCAAAGTTGTGTTTCTAGAAAAGTATTGAGTATTTCTACAATGGTTCCTCTATAATAACATAATCTAGTGTATTTCGTCATATATACACCCTTAATCTAATTTACAACTAGCTCTGAGTCTCCTATGATTGAAACTCTCTGAGCACCTAAATTCCTAACTACCTTGAGACCTAGAATCAGAGCCTCATACTTGGCCATATTGTTGGTACATCTGAAATTTAACCTATAGGCATGGCCCTCTAAGTGATTTTTTTCTAAATTATAAATCCATACTCTTACTCCTGCTACTAACTTATTTACAGAGCCATAAATGCCATAAGATTCCATGTACATAGTTCTCATCATCAGTATCCCATTTATTTTTGTTTCTAGCAAACCTGATTACTTTCTTTATTGCAAATTCTGAAGTTTATTTAGATTCATTAGTAGTGGAAACTGCAATTTCTTTTGGTTCTACAACAACACTATTAGGAGTTTCATTTGGTGTTTGATCAGTGTTGAACATGATAAAAGAGTTGACATCTAAATGCATGGAGTAGATGGGATAGTTTTGAGGTCGATCTTTGCTGCTTACCACATATTTCATGAAAGTTTCTCTGTATAGTTTCTTGGGTTGTCAAAACACAGAAATTGTGGCATATGATATATCCAGTTGGAGGGATCCTTGAAGCTTGTCTCCCTAAGATCTGGATAATAGCATGGCATATTTTGGTGGGATATCAACCACTACAATGTCCATGAGGATGCTCTTGGCTGGATATTGGACTAAAGTAATACACAAATCTTTGATTAACCCTAGACATTCTACTTCACTTGAATCGAAGGAGAACAAACCTTTGTAAGGTTTAGTAATGTCTAGTTTCAATTTTTCCATTACTGATTTTGGCATTAGGTTGTGAGAAGCCCCAGAATCTAACATGGCATTGTGTAGTATATTGTCATGAATATTAAGGCTGATGTAAAAAAGTGGAATTCCTCCTTCTTGCGGTTTGTCATGAACATCTGGTCCAAATATTAATTTTGGTTTATCATCAAACAAGTTAACTAAGTCTTCGTTTTCAGTAATGTTCAGGGTATGTTTTACCTATGATTTGTAAGTTTTGTTTTTGACTAGTTCAGTCAAAGGGTCTAAAATTTTCAGCTTGGATATCTCTACTCCTAAATTGAATGATGAGGAAGGGTTGTATACCTTTGGAACAAGGTTTTGAGTGGAATTATCTTCCTTTTGTTTACTTGGGATTTCCTTATGGGGACTTTCAGATCTGGCATTATAGGTGTTTTTATCTGGTTCTTTAAGTGGAACTAATGTGGATGGCTGCTCAACAAAGGATTGATTGGAAGTTATTTCTTCAATGATGGGACTAGGGGGATTTTGGTTTGTTCTAGGGAGGATTTGAAGTGCTTCCGAAATAGGAACTTTATTTGTTATTTTGGGTTGATTTTCCATTGCTTTTTTAGTTTGTTTAGGAGGACCATCATTCTTTTTACTTCTCAAATTATATTGTTTTTGCACTTCAAATATGGCAGAGTCATATCCCTGTTTATAGTGAAATGACTCTCCAAACTAGGTTTGAAGCTGTTGTAACATATGCAATTCTTCCTCATCCTAGGAGAGGAATACAGGGTTTTGATCATCTAATCCCATTATATTGATTTGGGTATCTTGTTTTAGATCATCAGGATCATATGATTCTGCATAGTTTTCTTGAAAAGGGGGGCTAATGTTTTGATCAGGTCCATTCTTTCCTTTGTTTTGGTTTTGAGTTTGGGTTTTTTCTGAAATTAAAATTCCTAACTTGGGGTACTTGTTGATTATCCCATGTTTTTCTATCTAGGTTGTCAAGTCTATCCATGATCCTTTCTATAGTTTTGGCTACAAGATCTACTTTACCATCAGACGTTGAAGCTTCATTAGTAAATCCTACTCTCCTTTCTATCTTTTCTCGGGCTTTTTTGGCTAAAAGATTAGCCTCTACTTTTACTGCATTGGTTTGGATTTGCTATAGGGTTGTAGGCTCTCTTTCCCAAAGTTAGCAGGCCATATCTAGATCAAAACCATCAGGGAACTTCATCATTGCGAGATCAGGAGGAGGCTTAAGGTTGGCATGGATGGCATTGTAAGTGCTATTATATTTGGTGTAGTAGTCTTGAAATAATTCTTTAGGACCTCTCCTAATGTTCTCATACTCATAAAGTATCTGCAATGGGTTTTTCTTCCTCTCCCATCTCTCGATGAACATCCTATGAAAGTTTGTCATATCTGAAATACTACTAGCAACTAAGTTTCTAAACCAGGTTCTAACTTCCCCAGCTAATGTTTGGGAAAAAAGCCTCATTATAACATCTGCATCATCTGTCTCATGTAACTCAAAATAATCATTCATTATGTGAATATGTTGTTGAGCAGTGTATAGGCTTGTAGCATCAAATAATTGAATTTTGCTTTGATAGTCTCGAGGTAGGTCATGTAACTGACCAGGTAAAACCAAAGGGGCATATCTATTGGCCATGGCTAAAGCCTTGGCTTGGCTCAGAGAAAAGGGAAGATTAGTTTGGGTTGAGGTGGAGATGGATGGGCTAGCAGCACTTACAGTTGAAAATGAAATATTTCCACTTGAAACTAGAATATTAACAGATGAAGTTGGAATATCTACAAATGAAACTGAAACATTAAAAGTGGATGAAGGGGTTTCTATAACAGAAATTGGGATAAAAGGGACAGTTGTGTGTATAGGGGAGATGGAAGCATCTATAAGTGAACTCGAAGGGCTAATGGGTGAAGTGGGAGTGTCTATAGGTGGAAATAGGATTCTAGGTTGTATAGGGAGCCGTGGAATGAATGGACTAGTGGAAAGAACTATGGTAGAAATAATGGATGGTGTGGTAGTGATGGAAGGGGTATTAATAATGGTGGAGGATTGAGTAGGAAGTTTAGCAATTAGAGTAGTATTAATCGATGATAGTGGAGTATTCAGAATATATTCGTCAATTGATCTAGTAGCTCTTTGAACTTCAAGGTCTGCAATAAAATCAGGATCTAGAAAAGTTTCATTAAGCACACTTTCAAATTTTGTTCTAAACAATGAGATATCAAATTGCACATCAAAAGGTAAATATTCTAAAAAAAGCCACTCATCAGGACAAGAATTAGCTTTAACTAATGGTGTTTTATCAGTTGAACTCTCTGCTTTTTTGGATTTTCTTATAATTCTGTCTGGATCATCCACAATAACTATAGGGTTTGATCTAGGTTGGGCCTAGTATAATGAGTTTTCCTAATAGGAAGAATTATAACATTTTAATTTTTTTTTAGTGTAAATTTTAAAACTTCTGTAAAAACTGACTTTAAGGGGCTCAATATGATGATTAATATTTCCTTAAAGCTTTAGGAGACTGAGGTTTGTGTTCCCTAGTATGGTTGCCACTATGTTATCACTCAAAACTTTTCCTTAGAAGTTTCAGAAGAAGGGAAGACTTCGAGGTAACCACAAACCAACTTCTAAGCATAGGCTCTAGCTAGGCTATGGCTCAGAGAGGGCTCTCTCTATATAATTTAGCTATGTTTGCTTAGATATTAGGCTAGTTCTAGAGTTCAGGGGGTTTTTGATTTGTATGAAGATTTGGTGGTGGAATCCTTAGAACAGGCTGATAGGTTGATGCCTTTAGGCCATTGGGAAATGGAGTCAAAGAAGGGGCAGCAAAGCTAGAGTTAAATCACTAAAGGGAATGTTCAAGGGGCAAGATAGCAAAGTGAAGTACAAATCCTTGGACTAAATGGTGAAATGAGTCTTAACGAGGGTGAGAGGGCAATCAAGAATCCTCAGACTGAGGCTAAGATGGGGAAACAACAGTGAATCATGAGTAATGGGAAATTAAGAATCCTTTACTATAGACAGAAGGAGAAACTACGGAGGCTAAGGAGCAGTTAAGAATTCCCTAGCTAATTTAGTTTAAGAGAACATTAAGAATGTATAATAGTAAGAAAGAGTGCAGTTAAGCAAATTTTGAAATAATATTCAAGTTAAACATTTATACTTCTGAAACATTTAAGAGTTTGAAACAAATTTAAGAGAGGTAAAACAACACAAGGGAATTACTCATTTGTACTCCACTTTACACATGAATCCCTTGAAATATCTGATCTTTATTCATCAATCCAACATGTTGGCCTAGTCAGTGATACAAAAGCTTTTACAGTCTTTGAACAAAATTCTATTGAAAGTATAAGAATCCACCCCTACATACTCCAATTTGTCAAGTATTTATACAAAATATTTTTACAAAATATCCCAAACTAACTAGGGAATTAATCTAGGAAATTCAAAGTATCTTCTCGCAGGAAGATAGTGACAGCTATTGAATTATTTTCATGTTGTCCCTTTTATTGTGGTTTAGCTGGAAGTTTATGGTTGCTATGCTTTATGCTAGCCAAAGGTTGTCGTCTTTTATACTGATATTCTTTGACACGGATACTCTTTAACCCTGTAACCACTTGATTTTGATGCTCTTTTACCTCGTTGATTGTGTGTTTGACTTTTGACTGTGTTCTGCTATAGTAAGTCAATCAACTTTTCCCATTCTTGATCTGTTGGTAACTAGATACTCAACATTCTTTGACAAGTTTCATCGGCCTTAGTGTATTTGGAAAATGAAGGCTTATTTACAAACAGATGTTTTACCTCATGCTGAAGGTAAAATAGATTTTCAAAAGCACTTTGCAGTACCTTTCCTGTTGGAATTCCTGAAACCTATGATGTAGCCACTTGTTGTCTTGCTATATCCTTGAGTTTATTGTTGTAATCTCCTTGTTCCATAAGTTTATCATGAATGACTAAGGGATTAGGTAATCCCTTCTCTTTTATCTTATCAAACTTAGCCATGAACCTGTCAATGACTACTTTCATTTCCTTGCTCTTTTACTCTAACTTTTGCATAAGTCCCTCTTGGTGAGGACTTTCTTTACCTCCAGAATAGTAGCAGTCTTGTCTTCAATTTCTAGTTCCTGTAATTGGTACTTGTTCTTTGAATTTAAGAACTGGATGATCCTAGTAGCCTCTCTAGGCCTGTTGCCTAATTCTATTTTCACTTTCTCAATAGCCTCTGTTATTAATTCTATGAGATCAATCTACTCGAATATGACCTGTATGGATGGCCAAATATCATTGACAAAGTCAATGATATTGGCCCACAATTTTTCCTTGGCTTCTACAAGAGGCTCCTTTAGTGTCAAGTCACTTTTCATTGACTTGAGCTTTCCCTTTATCTTTGTAGCCTTCTGTTCCTCCTCTTTCTGCATAATCTTGGCAAGCTTACAGTCTGTTTCTAAGCTTGCCACCTGTTCCTTTAGCTTTTTTATCTCGTTTTTCTAAATAGACATTTCTTCCATGGCATGAACAAGCTTGTATGCTTCATATGTTGTTGTACCTGCTGCTGTTGTGGAAGTTTCTAATGTAGATGTTGCAGTGGTGATGGGAAAGGGAGTGCCCATAGGAGTTTTTGGAGCCAATGTAGCTGCCAATGTAGATGGTACTACAGTAGTCACTGTAGGGATTACAGTTGCGGGTGTGGTTCCTACTTCACTGTGCTTGGATCAAGGCATCCAATTCCTTCTCCGTGCTCCTCAACTAATCATTCAGCTTGCGAACTAAATCCATTAAGTCCTCATGCTAAGTTTGAGACTGTAACACCTCCCGTGTTTGTGGATGATGCAAGGAGGGTATCTTTAGTTGCTTCTTCAATGAAGCAATGTCCTTGTTCTTCTATTTTATTAACCACTTTGTTGCTTTGATATCTTTGGGATCATGTCCCATCTCTATGATCAAGTCTTCCAAACACTTGATTCTGTTGTCCTTGGCTTGTGATGAAGCCTGTTCAAGCTGATATTGAGCTGAGATGTTGTTTAGGGAACTTTGTAGTCAATGAACAACTATGGACTTCTCTATCAGGGTGGAGTAGATCATTTCTCCATCCTGCTTGTGAAACCCTATTTGGTCCACATGATGAATATCCCTGGCCAACACCTCAAAATCAACTTTCTTGTAGTCAGTGGGTGTCCTTGGTTGCTGCACAGTTGGTTGAATGAAGGACACCTGCATCTTCCCCTATTTGATGTCAAAGGCTGACATCAATCTATTCTAACTTGGAGTAGGAAGTTTGAAAAGCTGAGACTATGACTCAGCTTTCAACCTTTCACTCCTCATTTTTATCTCTTTAAATTTGTCTTTGATACTTTTATCCTGGTCTATTAGCTTGTTGAAAGACGAGGCCTCTACACTCATCTGTCTCTATATCATCTGGGTTCTTGAGGATGATGGGGGCTATGTTTCTTCTGAAGGAGTAGTACCTTTACTCCTTTCTAGCTCAGAATCAGTTATTTCAATTAAGCCATCGGTGTCTTCCTATTCTGACACAGGATTGAGTCTAGGCCTTTTGTTTTGGCCTCTTTCATATTGAACATTGAAGGCATGTGTCCTTGAACTTGATCCCTCCTCCCTGGCCCTTTTGGGATTTTCCTCCTCATTCAGAGGAGTCTACATGATAGGGGGAGTGCTCATTGTCCTTTCCTGAGGTGGTACCGGCAGAAATGAATTTTCATCAAGTTTCTTTTCTAGATCTAATAATGTGTTTTCCACAACAACTTTGGTATTATCCCCGTCCTCTAAAGTGTTTTCCACCCATTGCAATTGGTTGGCATACTTTTCTATCTTAGGGATGCAGTGATGGATATAGGGAGCCATCTTGTTTTTCTGCATTCTTTTGTAGATGAAATCCAAGGGATCATATCTCCATATGAAGCTTTGTTTTAATTTTAATCTTTGAAGGAATAGGTCTACCTCCTTTCCAGCTTCTTTGCTATTACAAACAAAAGGATGCAATTGGTCTTTGATCTTGAGCTGGGCTTTCTTTTTCACTTTAACAAAGTTTACCTCATATGAATTTATTATATTGCTATAGTACTCCAGGGCAAATAACCTCATTGGGAGGTATTTAGGTAGTTTGTATGGGGCAAGCTGGAAGCCATAAGTGCTGATTTCCGTGTGGTTTTGGTACAAGTACCAATCTCCCACCTGATGATTGATGTTTAAATGAAGGACTCTCTTGATCTCAGGACTGATTCTTAGTGGAGGGGTTCCATTAAGCATGGTCATCATAGGGTGGACAAAGGAATCTATGAATTCATTGTATGAATAGGGGGAGGAATATTGATGAATCAATGGGGTCCAGAAGATGACTGATCTTGGTTGGCCCTTGGTGTCCAACTTTTGCAAGGTAAGTGGGAATTTATTTGCTTGGAAGTAGAGTAACATGTCGTATAGTACTGAGGAGTACTTGAAAACCATTTCATTTCCCATCCTTATGAACTGCTCATGCATTCTGTCAGCTATGAATGTGGCAAATGGTTGCAGGGGGCTGTCTTGGGGTATAGATGGACATGAAAGATAGGATGATTTCATCAATGTATTCACTCATGGAGTAACCCAAAACATAAGATATCATGTATACAATATTTCTGCCCCAAGGAGAAAATATAGTTGCTACATATGGAGGGGGGTCTTTGGGGGTATACTTCTCTTCTATGATAAAGGTTTGAATCAATTGGGCCAATATTCCAGAGCTGAGTTTGGGATATAAGTCAAATAGGTCTCCAATTGAGAGGGGAGTTAGGTTTGGCCCTAGTTGGAGCTGTAACATCTCATTGATGGACTCAGGAGTGATGGTGGAAAGGACTTTCTAGTCATGGGACATGTTGGTTTTGGGATTGGGGATGTAGCAAGCATAGCACATATGTACAATTTCAGGAAAAATGTGGACTTGGGCGAACTGGTACTTGGGCAAATTTGACTCCCAAAGGCCAATTTTATCAGCATGGTTCAGGAATTTGTCCCTACTTTGGGAGTGTATTTTGAGCAGGAGCTCTATGATAGAGGTACCTTTTATCTGGAAATCTCTATCAGCTAAGGGAAGGTGGTCCAGTTCCAAATGGGGCATGGAGATGGGTCTCACATTCAATATAGTAGGGGTAGCCATAATTCGTTTCTTGTGGATTCGAACTAAGCTTGCTCAAAATTGAATTGGGGTTTTCAGAGTTAGCTAGGCAGTTTTGGGGTTTGAGTATTCAGCAAGGTGTAGTATGGAGTCTATTAGAGTAATTTTAATTAAGTTTTATGTTTAACTAAATACTCAATGACTCGTCTAAATTGAAATTGACAAGCCACTTGGTGAATTCAGGCTTAAATACCTGAAACTGAGGCAAGTTGACTCTGATCAGGGTAAATAGTAGTTGTAATTGGTTGAAGGGTTTTAGTGGAAGCTATATAGTTGACTGGGTGGTTTGTGGCATTCTCTGGAGACAAATTTGCATGTAGTTTGATGGCTTTGATGTTTTTCAAGTGTCGTGCATGCGTACAAAAGCTTGCAGGTGTAAATTCAACGAAAAAGACATTTTGGGGCTTTTTGGTTTTTTTAATGGAAAAATGTTTTTTGGCGGGTATGGGTGAATAACGATTGATTTGTCACGTAGTGGGGAGGTGGTAAGTGGTTAATTTCACATCGCTTATGGGTGTCGGGTGGTTTTTGGGAGGGGCCGCCTGATTCTACTCAGCGACTAACACGTTGCCATAGTAGTTCTCATGGAAAACAACTTTTTGGGGTGTGTATCGTCCGACGGAGGATCCCGCTTGAAAAAGTTTCAGGGCATTGGATCTGTGCCTTCAGATCGGATGGTGGTCAGGGCGTAATTGCACGTGGAGGTTAATGGGCTTTCGATGGGCACTTTAAATATGGCGGTATTGGGATTAATGGCGGATTAAGGCGGGATTAATGGTGGATTAAGGCGGGATTATTATTGGAGGGCTTAATCATGGTTTTTCCTAACTTAATCGTAGATCGATTAGTTAGTGGGTTTTTGTCGAGTTTGATGTACCTTATAGTTTATATTTAAACTAGGGTATAAAGATAGGTTTATATAGGAAATTAATATATACGGGAAAAGGGTTATTAATGGGAATTAATATATATTAGTTGGAAGCTAATACGAAAAACATTGGAAATAAATAGTGCCAACCATAATGTATTTTCTGTGATTTGTTTGTTTTTCACATATATGCATTATAAATTAGGCTAAAGTGTTTTTGTGGGTTTTTTTGTTTTATATGAAAGGGGAATTTGCATGGGGGTGATTACTTTCCCTAGGAAAATAATGTTTTAACCTTAGTAAAAGGGGTTTTATTAGGGAAAGTGAGGGGAATTTGGTACTTGGTATCTATAAGTCATTGAGCCGAGGGTCCTGTCCCTCCAGAAGTCAAAGAAATTCTCTGAGCCCCTTTGACTTAGAGTTTTTTAGTACTTAGAACTTTATTATCGGAAAAATGAATGGGGGAAGTTAATCAATTAACCTTGAAATCCATTTTCATGCTTGATTGACCATTTACATTTGAAACCTATGATGAGAGATGATAAATATTCTTTTTGCACTATCATCATATTTCTGCAACCTTTCTTCTACTTACCCATCTACCTGTCCTACCCTTTTTTCTTCACTTTATTAGGGTGCATTTAGACTATCAAACCCTTATTAAAACATTTTCTTTTCTTTTCACAAAGCAAACTATCTAATTCTATCACTATATCATCCAAGGGCTCAGATTAAACTAATGAGCTCCTTTTATTTTACTCTACCTAATTTAATGATCTGCCAAGATTAAACAGTTTGGTTAGATTTTGTTCTCTAACTATCAACATGAAATTTAAAGCACGGTATAATCAAGATTAAATAGTTTGATTACCCTTGATTGTGACATGAACCACAAGTTGCATACAATCATTATTTTGCATAAAGTAATTAGTAGTGGCATTTAGAATTGCACATTTTCATGGTCTCTTTTTGTTTTTTGGGGTTCATATTCTTCACTTTTTTGGACCTTTTTCTTTATCCTTTTTGTCCTTTAATTTTCTTTTAGGACATACCCTCTTTTAATTTTTTATTTTTCAATATGGAAAACATTTGCAGGAAGCAAAGGTATGTACATATTACAAGGCTTAATCTTAGCCATTCAAAATTATGACTCCTATTTGTATAGGAACCTAACAACTTTCATGTTTGCTTTTCTTTGTTGTTGTTTGCTCTTTTTTTTTGTAGGTTAGTATTGCATGAAACTGTGTTCGACTCTTGAAACAAGCTGGGTAAAGTACGAGAGGACTTTTACAACTATCAACATTTTGTTATTTGTTGTCTGCTCTCTTATGTAAGAACTTGTTGTCTTCAGTCCATGATTCATCAATGGAAAATACGTAATGTTTGAAGTGAGTCTTGTTGAAAACAAAACACTTGTGCACTAAGTAGTACCACCTACTCTATTCAGTTGTTTTTGGGTTAATCCTTGTCAGCTCAGTCAAGTAGAGTAAGGTGAGGGGGAAAACCTTAACAAGCACGTCAGAGGTATACATAAACCGCTTCTCTAAAGGAACAACCTCTTCTGCTCTCAATAAGTTGGGATCCCTCTTCCGCATGTGAAATGAATAAGTGTTATGCACAGTAATGAAGATGAAAAAATAAATAATTAAAAGTGAAAAAAATTTGAAAAAAATGAAAAATGAATAAGGCAACAGAAGAGAAAGGCTTCCTGCACAGAGAGGTGATGCAAGTAACTTCGTCGGGGTACTAACGAGGCTCACTAGCAGCAGAGCCATGCTTGTGTTCCTGAGTGACTCTGCCGGGGTATTGTCTAGGCTTGCTGGCAATGGAGAAACACCAGAGATGAAACTAAAACTCTGACGACTATACTGCTTGTGCATCATATACTCCTAGAACCCAATCGAAACAACTATGTTGGCCTTGCTTGGAATGTGTTTCAACAAACCAAGGGCTTGGCACATACTACATCTTATAATCAAGTAAGTGTGGAAACCAAGATAAACTGAGAACTGAAAAATACTTCCAGAGGTTTTAGACTTGCTTTTCACGAACAAGGTCCATTCAGAGAGCTGGAGTTCTACCAGTGTCTCACCAAGTGTTGTAGCGGCTACAACCACCGTCCAAAATTTTTCCTTAGCTTCGTTTTGGAGCCTCCCTACCAACATTTCAAAGCAGCATGTCTTGCCTTGTCAAGTACACAAGCTTCAATGATTTCCTTGTAGAATGATAGCCTGTCCATCAAAGCTTGTTGCATTCCCCTCATATTTCACCAGACTTGGTCCAGCTGTAGGCTGAGAATCTCCCTCAAGAAATTGCACAATTCTAGAGCGCAACCAGCCTTCCCTCCAGGAAATTGCACAATTCTGTATGGAAGCCTACTAGGCTCCTAAATTGTGCAAATCTATCTATCACTGTTCACTGAGAAAATTGCTCAATTCCTCCCAGAAGGGCTAGTCAGCCTATAAATTGTGCAATTCTGGGCAGCAATTAGCTACTCTGCCCATAAATTATGCAATCCCTCTGGGCATCCAACCCAGCTCCCTCTCAGAAATGCACATTTTTTCCTCCTAACTGAGCAGACTGTTGCATGTGCAGTTGAGTTGAGTGATTAGCTTCGCAACTAAGAAAAAATAATTTTCATGTGTGGGCTACTCCTCCCAAGGCAGCATGCAAAGGCATCCCTTGATTTAGGGATATATTTTTTGTAGCTGGAAGTTACATGCAAGGATCATCTCATAAACCTCTTGCCAAGTGTCTCTCTTCATAGATTTGTAGCATGAGCGTCACATCTTAAATTTTAGCAAAACTCATCAATTGGATGCTACAGAGCTCATTCCTCACCTTGACCTTGCAACTCTGACATCCCACATTGCATCTAGGAGTTGCTGGCACATCCAGCTCAGCTGTCTTGGGGTAAGTCCACTTTTCATGACTCGCGTTGTGTTTCTATCACTTTGTGCTTCGCTTTGTGTCAGTTTTGTCTGCTTTATTTTAGTTAACACTTGCTTTCATTTACATGCATACTAGCTTGTACTAGCATCATTTTAGTTTTTGTTAGAATCTCACTTCTGCCACATGCATGAAACTATTTTTCACGAACGGTCGTCGATTCGACGACTTGCCTCACCCACATGCATGTTGTTCTATTTTATGAATCTCCCATTCACTATTTTCATGCATGATCATTCACTTATTCTTACACTCAGTATCGCCATTCATTCACATTCAAATTCACTTTCAGCTTCCCATCAGCAGGTCTGGGTAGCCTTGGCCTAGACTCTTCCTCACCAAGACAACATTCGCAATCCTGAGAGGAATGGCTCTGTCTTCCTCTCAGGAAATGCATATTTCTTTCCAGGGACTATCCTCAACTATTACATTTCACAATTCTAAGGGATAGTGATTGATGGCCTAGAACTTTACATAATGAAGTCACTGAGCCTGCAACCATTGCCAGCTGAGATTGTGCATTGTGTAATTCTAGTAGTCCGCAGCTAGCTTGGATTGCACATTGTGCAATTCCAGCAGCCATTCATGCCTCCCAGAGAACTCAGATTACCTTTTGTGCAAGTCTGGTAGCCAGTCTCCCAACCTCCCAGTGGAAATTGCACTACCTTCATGATCAGTCACACAGGTATGTTGCCAGACAGTTATCAAGTTCATTTTGGTTTTCAACTAACAAGTTGCTTGCCATGAGTGTTTCCATGTCTCTAGGCATCGTAGGTGTTTATATGCCTCTCAACAACATAGGTATAATTGTTTCAAGTAGAGCATAGTCGAAAACACCGTTCAGGGCACACTCGGGGATGCAGTTGATCAAGTGTCTATGAACTTTCCTACCCACGAAGACATCAAGTGGTTCATAGACAAGGTCATCAAGATATGATGGCAGGAACATAATAGCAAGCAAAAATATCAACAAAAACTGGCAACATCATACCGTATGGAACGAATGCAAGAGGAAAGTTGTTGAAAACGCAAAGGTGTAGCAAAGTTGCAAGCTCAAGCAAATCCACTTATGGTGAAATAAACTTTGGAGACTCAGGCTATGAGGTGACATCTCGACATGAAAATCACGCGAAGGCAGAGAACAAAATAAAGAAAGAGTTGCATGTGCTCAAGCAACAACTCAAGGAAGAACAAGAGCTTCATAGACAAGAGAATGAGTTATAGTAGGGATAGGTACAACACGGTGCACAACATGCACTCACAGATGAAATTGCACCCGTACAAGTTATAGATCTATCCTAGAAGTTGGCACAGAGCAGACAAGGTGAGTAGGTTTGTTGATCGCATGCAAGGGAACACAACATCATGCATGTCGTTGTGTGCATGCATGTGATCCCACCCATTCAACACACTCACCAAGGCAAAGAAAAGAAGCAAGTCCATCTGGAGCTGAACATGTAGTTGACAGTTGATGCGCGTGACCATCAACACACACTGGAAGATCAGCACAGACACTATGCATCAATGTGTTTCTGGTTTTTCCATGCCCAATAATACCATGCACATGCTAGTAGACGCGTTGGATGGAGAAGCCATACCAATGCACCCAGATGCAACAGAGGCAAGATTTCACTTCAGCAAGATGTCACCATGGAGTGTATGCACACCATCATGGACAACCAAGCTCAGCATCAGCTAACCACCTTCACCATCAAAAGCATGTCAAAGAGTTGGTCTCACCTCAACAGACCGAGTGTCCGTGATGTCTTGCATGGCTTGCTGAAGCCATTTTGTCTCACATGGGCACATGTGCATTGTAATGTAACTTCTTGTCAAGTGGAAGTTCAAGTGTCAATAACTGGATGTAATAGTCATAGAGTAGATGAAGAGTCATGGGGGTAGATGAACTATCACAAAGGGGAATGTCAAGGGTCACACCACACTTTGCTATAAATAGAACTTCATAACTCATTGTAAAGGCTTTTGGTCAGCCAAGCTTCTGATAGGACTATCTCAGAGATATCTTGGAGAGTATTGTAATGAGACTTGGCTTCTCCACTGCGCAGAGCTAGTATATCTCTTTGGAGGAGAAAGTAGTTGTGGCTGTAACGTTCCACTGTTGGAACTAGTAGTTGGACATGAATGTATTGTATGATCGGAACTTACACTTATTAATATAACGGAGCCAACATGTTTCATGCATATGTTGTATTGTATTGTATTCTATCTGGTTTAATCTAAATGATATATGTATATGCTTGCTTACGAATGCATGTATAACTTTCTGTGTATGTATGTATGAATCTTTCTGAAATGTGTTGTTGGTTTAAACATCTCTTTGGATTGATAGCTAACTTGCCTTCTATGTTGTGATGAGTCTTTGCTCATGTGTTCCCTTCTTAAATCCATGTTATTACAGGTTTCCAAGGGGCACACTCATTTCAACCCCCATGTGTTTGAACCTCTCATGCACCTTCCTTAGCTTGTTGCAGCTGTCACACCCTTGCTACCAATAGAGACATCTTACTTGCCTATGTGTGAACTTGCAGTCAAGGCATTACCGTATGACCCACTACCAGGACTCCTACACCAAACGGTCTGAGGTATAATTGGAACTTATTAGGGTGAAGATCCCCTTATATGTTGGAAGGTCCAACACCACCAACAAGTTAATAAAGGTAAAATAAGAGCAAGGTCATGGGACACGTATTCTAAGATGAATGTTGGGTAAAACATTGTCGTGGGCATCACTTGTTGTTTATTATGGCTAAGGGGAAATTGGCAAAGGATTTGAAAAGGAAAAGATGCATTATTGACATTTTATTTATGAAAATAAAGGAAATTAGGTGAAAATGGAGTTGAAAGCTCACATGTTGCATGTGAGGAGGAAATTGAAGGAAAATAGAGTGAAAATGAAGAAATTAGATCCAATAATAAAAAGGATTCAAAGCATCAGTTTGTAGCCTTTTGTTAGTTTATTTTTGGAATTTTTTTTAGGGAGGAGAAGAGCACCAAGAGGAGAAAGCAAGAAAGCAAAGGAAGGATAAGGAAAGGAAAGGAAAGTGAAGGAAGGACAAGTAAAGCAATGATGAAACAAGGAAAAGTTGGATCAAGTGGCTTCAATGGAAATACTTGTAAGTAATGAGTTGCATGTATGATGCTTAGTTATTTTTGGCATGCATGGTATATGGATGTGTGTATTTGGTTCACTTGTTGTCATTGGCATGGGTTTTTCCTGGTGTGAAAATGGTTTTAGGCTTGAATTTCCATTTTAGGATAGACATGGTGTGGTGGGATTCATTCTTAGTTGAGATTTGGATTTCCAAAAGGTTTTGGATTCAGGTGTGGTGGTCTCTGAAAAATCCCAAGAGTTGGGGGTGGAGACACGAAAATTCCTCAAGTGATGGTGAAGGAATTCTAAGGCATCCAAGCTTGGTTTGGTTTTGTGATCTTGCGATCAATTTAGGTGAGATCATGATAGTATGAGGGTGGAGGTGATTTAACCTTTAGATTCCCTTGGTTTTTTATGTATTGGTTTATCCCATGTGATCCCACATTCATGTTTGGAATATGGCATGGGGGTGATTGGCTCAAAGGATGATTTGGTTCAGCTCAATATATGGTTGGGTGGTACATGGAAGTCCCTGATTTGGTTGGCTTTTGATTAGAATGATAAGAGCTACTTCCCCTTGTAATTCATGAGTAATTATACTTTTTATTATGTGGCTTTAATGGTTATTATATCTTTGTTATTTATTGGGTTATATGCTAATTATAAGCATGGTTTTATGATAGATTCAAGTTATGGCTCTGATCATGTTTTTATTTGTAAATGGCTAGTTAATGAATGCATGACCTAATGGATGTTATGGAAAATATTGTGAGAGGGCATTAGACATTTTTGATGCTTCTTAGATAAGTTTCATATATCTCTATTCAGATATGCATTCATGACTTGTAGATTTCATGTTCGCCATGTGTTTGATAGAATGACTGTCATGGTTAGACTGGGTTAGATCATGTCCTTAATTGAGTTTTGTATTAGATGTTTTGTCCTGATGTGATTGATCATTTTTAAAATTTTTATTAAGTTATAGTGGTTTGGAGACTAGCCCTAAAAAAGTACCTAAAATCTCACTATTGCTAGCACAAAATTGGGTGAAAAAGACTGCAATCACTTCCTTCCAGGCCTGTGCATGCAACTAGAGGGTTACAATCAAATTCAAGCAATGTTATGCCAACATCCCGTGCTCTATATTAGTGAAAAAAGCAAGTTGACTTAGAGTTTGGTCACTTGGAAGGGTGGTTTAACACTTGGGGGTCATGGATCACCTGAGGGATGTTAGTGAAGTCTTCTTTTGTCAACTCCATTTCCTTAAGGTTATCTAGGAGGTTGAGTCAACTCGTACTATCCATCAGCTCATGTTTTCCCTGGGAAGTCCAGTTAATGTGGGTAGATATGGGAGGAAGCATTACAGATACTCTGGTCTGATCACGTGTAGGAAGAAATTTGGAGGAACACTATAGATGAAGTAACATCCAAATATGAGGAGGAAGATAAATTTTACTTGGCTGGGAAGGGAAAGAAGGCCCAAAGAAAACTAGAGACCATCTAGAAAAATGACAAGAAGAAGGAGTTGAAGAACATAAATCTTTCCATTTCCATGAATTCAGGAAGTATGAAACAAAGTGTCTCACAAGAAGTATAAGATGAAGCCTTCAAGAGGAGCAGAAGGTGAAGCACTTGCCTCACAATTTAAATTAAACTTCACCATGATTACATGCATGGTCAACACTATGATGGGGAGTGTGTGGTATCTAGATTCATATGATTTGTTCCATATGACAAGATCCAAAGAATTCTTTAGTAGCCTAGAAGAGAAGGATATCCATATGCAAATTGAACTTGGGGATGATCGGTTGTACAATAACAAAGGAATTGGTACCATAACATTGGGAGGGAGTCAAGATCCCACCTTGATCTAAAAGATGTCATGTTTGTACTTGGGCTGAAGAAGAACCTAGTCTATGTAGTTTTATTAAAGGATTGTGGCTATGATGTTGTTTTCAGTAAGGAGAAATCCTTTTTGAGACATGTCGTGGGAGGGCAAGTAAAAACGATTGGATTTTGAGTGAAGAATATCTACAAATTTGAGGTGGAAGCTTTCGTTGCACTGAGTAGCAAGGTAGGAGAAGTGCAGAGTTAGGATGTTGGAAAACTATGGCATATCTACATGGGGCACTTACAACATGGAGCCTTAAAAATCATGCATTATATTACCACTAGTCTCTCGAAATGCACCCTTACAAACATGATGTCCGCAAGGGATTCACATTGTGGCAATATGTCAAATCTACCTTCTAGGGTCGAGATAATAGAGTTGGAGAAATCTTGGAGTGAGTCCACTTCGATATATGTGGACTATTTTCTACAACCTCTACAAAAACACACATGTATTATGTAATTTTTGTTATTGACTTTTCAAGAAAATGTTGAATCTTATTCATGCAGAAGAAGGATGAAGTTTTCTTTAATTTGCTAAATTCAAAGCATTGGTTGAAAAGGAGATTGGTCAGAAAATGAAGGCCCTAAGAAGTGACAATGGAGAAGAATTTGTTTCTAACACCTTCAAGGGCTTTTGTGCAAACAAGGATATTAGAAGAGAACTAATAACACCCCATAACTCACAACAAAATTAGGTAGCTGAAAGGAAGAACACAAGCGTAGTGGGAGAATAAAGAGCCATGTTTCATGATCAAGGGTTACCATTTCATCTATGGAAAGAATAATGCAACACCACAATTTATTTTTAGAACCGAAGTGATCATATAATACTTGGCATGATCACACTCGAAGAATATTTCTCTGGGAGGAAGCTAGATGTATGTCATTTTAGGATTTTTAGAGCTACTATGTACTATCATGTTTCCATAGATATTAGGAAGAAACTTGAGCCTACAACTAAGATGTGAGTCTTTGTAGGATACACAGAGACACAACATAAATATAGGGTCTATTTTCCCTCAATTACGGTGACAATAGTGAAGTGAGATGTCAAATTTGATGAGGTGAAGGCTATGAGATTCTGCCTATAGTGAGTGATGAGTATCCCGTAGGAGGATGAGGTTCTAGTTTCAAAGGAGGAGCCTCATTTAGAGATTTAGGACTTTGTGGATAAACTAAATGTAGAGGAGAAAGCATGAGGTAAATTGGAGGAACCCAATTAACTAGAAACTTCTAGAGAGGGGGGGAAGAAAACCAAAGAAGCTAACAAATTGATACAGGATACACAAGAGCATATAGGTGCTCCTACATCTTAGTGTAGGTAGAGGAGGTCACCAGAACAATACACTGGGTATATATCTCTCATGCAATAACTCATTGCATCAAAGGCTTCTTCATTTGAGGAAGCAATTTCTCAACCGGTGTGGGTTGATGCCATGGTGGAGGAGCATGAATCTATCATGAAGAAAAAAATATGGGAAGTGGTGCCGAGACCAAAGAAACATTGAGTGGTTGGTTCTAAATAGATCTATAAAGTGAAGGATGGAATTGATGGGAGCATCGAGAGAGTCAATTCTATATTTGTGGCCAAAGGCTACTCATAGGTAGAGGGAGTGGACTATGAGGAAACCTTTTCCCCAGTTGCAATATATTCCTTAATCAAAACCATTATAGCATTAGTTGTGCATATGGGGTGGAAGATCCACCAGATGGATGTGAAGACCACCTTTCTCAATGGTGTTGTTGAGGAAGAAATTTACATAGAGTATCTAGAGGGATTTGAGATATATGATAAGGAGACACAATTGTGTAGACTCAAGAGAGCCTTCTATGGTCTCAAATAGGCACCCCAAGCATTGTACACTTAGATTGATAGATATCGCAGTGGTTTAGGCTTCACCAAGTGAAGAAAATGCCAACCTCTATCACATTGTGGTAGATTGAAAATTGACTATTTTGGTCTTGTATGTTGATGACTTGATACTTATAGGGGATGAGTAGTTTATCCACTCTTAAAAATAGGACCTTGAAAGAGAATTTGAGATGAAAGACAGGGGATTGATGCATTACTTCCTTAGGCTAGAAGTATGGCAGGGTGATGGTGATTTCTTTGTGAGTCATGGGAAGTATGCCTCTGAAATACTTCATATATTTGACATGGAGAACTAAAAGCCTATGGAAACACCTTTAGATACAAATTGGAGGAAGGAGCGTGCCTCTTCGGGAGAGGCAATAGATATTACCATCTATAGATAGTTTGTGGGATCCTTGATGTATTTGGTGATTATAAGGCCTCACATGTCCTATGGTGAAGCCTACCATGCTATATTGGAAGGTAGCAAAGCATGTGTTGAGGTACCTAAGAGGAAAAAATGAGTATGGATCATAGTACATGAGGATAGAGGGAGTGAAGCTCCAAGGCTTCACTAATGCAGATTGGGTAGGGAGTCCATCAAATAGGAAAAGTATTTTAGATACTATCTTCAGTGTTGGATCTATAACTATTTCCTGGTATAGCAGGAAACATAGTTTCATGGAGCTCAACTCAACAGAGGCTAAATACATGGCTACAAGTGAAGCAACATGAGAGGCCATATTGATGGGGAAAATATTTGTGGCTATTTTCGGTCAGGAGATGGATTTGACAGTGATTTATTGTGATAATCATAGTTGTATCAAACTCTCTAAAAATATAGTTTTTCATGACAGGTCCAAGCACATTGATATCAGGTACCATGATTTGCAGGATTGTGTGCAGAGGAGAATTATGATGCTACAATACATTTCAATTGAGGATCAAGATGAAAATATCTTAACAAAGGCATTGTCAAGAGGAAAATTCAAATTACACTAGTGTAAGATAAGGGTGGTGCAAAATCCGTTTTTTGCTAAGTGGGAGTGTTAGAAATTGTAGCAAGAAAGGCTAAATTTGACTTGTGCCTTAGTCAAATTTAGTAATTCAATTTTCCACATCAGTGAGATGACTTGGATTGTAGTTAACTTATGTTACATCACTTTGTATACTTGTTTGCTAAGTAAATTTGAGCTATAGGCTAGAAGTGGAGTTGCACATGTAGTGATTTCTAGAATTTAGAAATATAGTTAAGTTATTTTTAGCTTAAATCAATTAATTAATCTTGAGCAACTAGTTGAGTCAATTGAAGGTTAGTTGAGTAGCAGAACTGTTGTTAATCAGTGATCTCTTAGTTAAACTAGCCAATCAGCTAAAAATTTCCCAAACATGCATGGAATTCAAATTACCTAGATAGAGTGGAGGAAAAGGAGCATTGTAATTATCAACTATATACTACTTGAGTGTACATGCCTAGAAAATGAGCAGGTGAATCATTATTTGGGAATTGTAGGAGAAAATAGGAGATAATTCCTATATTTTAGGAGATAATTTTCGCCAGGATTGTGTAAGGAAATAGGAGCAAGTTGGGGCTTTGAATTGGAAAGGAGAAAAATCAGTAGGAGAACAAGTTTACAATGTAGGGTGTGCTTTAGAATCGAAGAAAGACATTATAATAGTTTATCATTCTCATTTGATTAACGAAAATAGAGGATGAGTTTTTCTTAGTTGGGTTCCCCTTTAAATCATTGTGTTCTTGTGGTTTTTATCATTGCATGTCATTGCATGTGTTTCTAAATTGTGATTTCCATTCCATAAGATAGTAGAGGAAATTTGTAATCTTTTGTTTTCAGTTCGAATACATCAGTAGTAGAAATTTATAATAATTTCTATGTATCATAGGTAGATAGATTAGGCTTTGGTCTTGAACTTGAGTCTAACAATGATCTCAATAATTTGAATTCTTGAGATTCCTCAACATATGTTGCTAATTCTTCCTCAACTTCTTCTTCAAGTTCACTAATATTTCCAGCCTCAAGATCTCATTGTCTTCCTACCTCGATGGCCTCTAAATGAGCTTGTAGTCTCCTTATCTCTTCTCTGATATTTTCATTACCCACGAATCTACCTCCTCAACCTCATGCTCTTATTGCTCACATAGCCATATTATCTTACACTGCAGACAATAAAAACTACGAAAAGTTTGGCACTGATACCACAAATTGGTGCAACAGGCAAGCTAAAAAGGATATTTTACATTGATACATAGTCCTGATTTTTTTTTGTACAATCAATATGAAATGATTGGAGACGTCAATTCCCCAAATTAACTATTCATTCACTACAAAATAATTTGGTAAAGTTGTTCACTACAAAATGTTTGGGCAGTGCACTATCAAATTTTTATATTGTGGTTTCTAGGAAGATGAATTGACTCAACTCTTTCCAAATCAACTCTCAACCTCCTTGAATCGATCTTCAACACAATAAACAATTTTAGTTACCTTTCTTCTCTAGGGTTTGCAATACTATTACAAATTTTCCAATCAGAAAAGGAAAAAACTAATTAAAATAAAAGTTTCACAGTAATTCAAAATGGGGTACTCTGTCTCATTTAATAGCACCCAGATCATTGTAAATACCACGTATTCCTTACTCCAGGATGCAATGGCACATTCTTTCATGAATTTTTAAGCTAATACAACAAAAATCCAAAAGTAAAATTGACTACCACACACAATAACTGAAGCCACAAGGGTTCAATTCCTCAATATAAATCGGTTCAGAAGTTATAGGCTTTTAAAAATGACTAGTATCAAATTTATAGGGTGTATAGGAATAAACTTTGAATAAATAACAGTTCACAACATACATCAATTTCCAGGGTTTGATTCAATCTCAAGCCATTTAACAGTCACACAAGTTACAATCCAAATTGATGTTCATTCACTCCATTCACACAGAAAAATACCTTCCAGTTCACACAGATTGCAAAACTATAGGCGTTTTCTAACTACAAAATTCACAACTGTATTTACACAAAGGAAACAAGAAGTTACTCTTTTTCTCCCCCTAAGGAGCTTCTAGGTAGTCATTCTTTATTGTTCTCAAAAGAAACAGAATATTACAACCAAGGGTCATGAAAATGAATCAATTCCCCTTCTCCACAAAATAAGGGAAACTGAAAATGATATTTACAATAGAAAAAAACTTCTCCATATTATTTAAAAAAATAAAAAGTTACTCCTAAATTAAATATTCATAATTTCTTAACAAAACATATAACCTTTTTTCCAGCATTACCATGTGACCATCCCATCACATTAGTAATCTCTTGTCCAAATTATTTATATCATGTACTCATCCTATGGACCTACATCATGTTATCCCTTATATAAAACATCAATACAATTATTAGTTCAAACACTGTAAAGAAAATAGATTCTAGTGGATATTTTTATGGAAGCCCTTATAAAAATATCCCAAATATTTGTTTCTGGCGAAGGTCACTGGAAGAGGTGAGTGAGCAGATGTTTTAGCAGATGTTTTTTGAACATTGCATCTAAAATATACAACTGGACTGGTGCTTTACTATCCATACAAGAACTAGTGTTGCAAATACCATGGAGCACCATCGAAACTTTCTTTTTATAAAATAAAAAAACATGGTGCACTGAATAACATAATGCACTGGTATGAAGCACCGATGTCACTCGCACCACATGAAAGCGCCCTGAAGTTGGTGCTTTTCTTGCTCACCATATTTCTGTATCGTGTTCATTGTTTGATTTTTCAATTTTTTCAAACCATCCTAAAATTTGTTTTTTCCCTTTACGTGTCCATAATTCCTCCTTGATGATAAAATGTCTATGCTTCTTTGTTATTTAATTTTTTAGCATATTAGAATTGTAAATTAGGCTAAATTTTCCACTATTTTTCATTTTTTTTCTTTGCATGATGCATTGGATACATTCACTATATTTTAGGAGATATGATTTGAGGAAGTTTGGGTTTTTGCAATCTCCATAATTTAGTCTCAAAAAATCCACCTAGGGAAAATAATCATAACTTTCATTTCAAGCATTAGATTTGAATTATGTAAAAAGTGGCTACAATTGCATGGAATGTAGTAGTTCTTGTAGCAATTTCAGGGCCGAATGTTGAAACAATGACACGTGACATCCCGTACAACATCACTCTACTGAACGAATCCATAATTAGGTCATTGTGGGAGATTTGGTATAAACCTATATTAAAGAATCCAATATTGGTCTGACTTGTGGAATTGGATAATAGATTCATAGGGCCACAACAAGATAAAATTTAATAACTTAGAGATCTGAAATTACATAGTTACAACCGTTTCAAGATCGAGATCCTAAAAGCAAGAAACAAGTGTGTATTTGTTTTTAAAATTTCATAACTTTTGTTTGAAAAATCAGTTTGAAGTGATTCCGAGGGAATATTGAAGCATAGATATCAGTATTTGGCTCTAAAATGCCTCCTCAAAAAGAAGAATTCCACACTCATTAGGCCCTCATAAATCTCTACTATGGCGGATGAAGAGGAAGAATTTTAGCATGATATATCAAAATTGCGGGACCAAGTGCAACAAATTTCGCACTTACAAAGAGAAACCAAAAATGAACTAAAAGGGGACATGGATGGTTTAAAAGGAGAAATAAAAGGTGAGATGGATGGTTTAAAATGCGACATGGATGGTTTAAAAGGCGACATGAATGGTTTAAAGGAAGACATGGAAGGTTTGACAAAGTTGCTACAAGAAATGCTTCCTAATGGTGAAAATGTATTCCATGAAACTCATAATGAGAACAAAAGGAATGTCAATAATGATTTTAGAGACTCCAATGTTGGGTTTAAGCACTAAAAATATTCCAAATATACATATGATAAATTTCTATGGAAGGGATCTGGTAACATGGATACTACAGATGGAGCAATATTTTGATCTTCATGATGCGCAACAAACAAAAAAGGCACACATTGCAACTTTATATTTATAACCCAATAAATTTGTATGGTACCTATGGAATTTTTCTTGTAAACCACTTGTCACATGGTCAATTTTTATGGAGGAAATGATAACACATTATGAGGATAAAAAGAGAAACACCTTCTTTAGCCAATTGATAAATCTCAGACAAAAGGGTTCAATGGCAGAGCACATTGAGGACTTTCAAAAATTGAGTATTAGGGTAATTGATATTCCAATGGAGTATAGGATTGATGCCTTCATAGGGAATTTAAAGGATAAAATCCAACATGAGGTTCACCTTTAGGAAGATGATACATTAGAGAAGGAATTTAGGGTGGCAAGAAAAGTTGAAAGCAAAATTATGACAAAAAGGAAATCTACCACTCACAACTATAAAGATGGAAGTGTTGCTACTCCTAACATTCCACAACCTACAAGGTTGACACCATAGAAATTAGAGGGAAAAATAGCAAAAAGGCTTTGTTATAGTTGTGATAAAAAATACACTAAAGGTAATAAGTGCGCCGAGAAGAGATTATTTTACATAGATTATGAAGAGGAGGAAGAAAAGGAACAAGGAACATCAAAAGAGGAGGATATACACTAGGAACCAACCCCAGAGAAAGAAGAAATGAATCCAACCATATATTTTAATGCATTGGCATGAATTACCACTCCTAAAACACATAAGCTAGAAGGATATATCAAGAATAAAAAGGTAATAGTACTGATTGATTCATGTAGTACCCATAATTTTATTCATTGTAAGATAACCAAGGAATTGAATTTCTTCCTATATCCAGCACTAGAGTGTCAAGTGATGGTTGCAAATGGAGGAACTATAAATTTCTCTGGAAAATGCCATAATATCAAGCTAACCATGGGGGAATATATATTGTATATTCTAATGCTTTTCATTCCAATGGGTGGTGTTGTTGTTGTACTATGAGTCCAATGGTTACAATCTTTGGGGAAGATAGCTTTTAATTTTCAAGAAATTTTCATGAATTTTTTTTGGAAGGAAAGGAAGGTGAATTAAGGGGTATCAAAAGGAAACCAGGAAATATAATCAACTCTAATGTCATGAAAAATCTTCTGAATAAATAACAATGAGGCATAATTGCAAAATTATGCTCATTAGAGGTTCAAACATAGAAATAATCTATTTCTACAGAACTTCAAAAAGTCTTGGACAATCATTCCAAGGTGTTTGAGACTCCCAAAGTACTCCCACCTATTCATGACCATGATCATGCTATTCATTTGATTTCAGGAATTGTTCCTCCAAACATTATGCCCTACAGATATCCTTATGCCCAAAATAGTGAGATTGAATGTATGGTTGCATAAATGCTAGAGGCTGGTATAAATCAACGTAGTCAAAGTTCTTTCTTTGCTCCAATAGCGTTGGTGCACAAGAATGATTGATCATGGCATATGTGTCCAGATTATAAGAAACAGGAAAATCTCATTATAAAAAATAAATTCCCATCCCTGTCATTGATGAATTGTTGGATGAATTACATTAAGAAATTTACTTCACCAAGTTGGATCTTCATTCAAGATATCATCAAATTAGAATGACTACTAAAGACATTCCGAAAACAACATTCAGAACTCATGAGGATCATTATGAAGTTTTGGTCATGTCATTTTTCCTTACTAATGTACCTTCCACATTTCAAGTTTTGATGAATTCAGTTTTCAAACCTTTCCTTAGAAAATTTGTGTTAGTATTTTTTGATGATATACTAATCTACAAAAAGTCTTGGAAGGATCATGTTTAACATGTTGATAGGGTGCTCAAACTATTGGAGGAGAAATAATTATATGCAAAAACCTCCAAATGTTTCTTTGGAGTGCAGGGGATGGAATATTTGGGTCATATTGTATCTCATGAGGGTGTTAAGGTAGACCCTAAAAAAATTAAAGCCATTAAGGAATATAAAATCCCCACAACCATAAAGCATCTTCGAGCTTAGGTTGACAAGGTATTATTGCAAGATTGTTAAGAATTATGGGAGAATAGTGGCACCTCTAACATCATTACTGAAGAAAGATTCATTTTCTTCGACTCCATAAGAAACTAAGGTCTTTTAACTTCTTAAATCGTTAATGTGCCAAACACCGGTCTTGGCTACACCAGACTTCAAAAAAACCTTTATTGTGAAATGTGATGCCTCATAAAACGGAATTGGTGTGGTTTTAATGCAAGAAGGAAGACCCATTGCTTTTGAAAGTCATCCAATCAAAGGAAAGTATTTACACAAACGTATTTATGAGAAGGAAAAGTTTTCAATACTACATGCACTAAAGCAATGGTGACCTTACCTAATGGGAAGACACTTCAAGATAAAATGTTGTGATACCAACTCACAAAAAGATAGAAAAGAGAGATAAACGCCTTAGAATTCAGCCTCTTCGATGGGAAACCTCCTTTACATTACACAAATGAACAATTCTTGGATGATACAAATGACAATACCTCCTTTCTATATATAGGAGTCTAAGGGGTCATAATGTAATGAAATCCGACATAACAATAATAATGTAAGGGCACAAAAATAACAATATTTGGCTTCTTTTGGGCACAATAATGACAATATGGGGACTACATGGGCACAACAATATAATAAGGGGGTTTCACTAATAACAATAAGGGGTTACACTAGTAGTATAGGGACCTAACATGCCCCTCTCCTTCAAAAAGTGTTGTCCTCAATGCTTGAGTAGTTATGGATGCTTTTGTATAAAATTGTCATAAGTTCCATGTGGAATCTTCAATAGGTAAGTTCTTCCGCTTGATGAGATACTCTAAAATTGATCGATTTCATAGCTGTTGACTTCTCGGTTCTGTGACTGCTTTAGGTTCCAATATGATTTTTCCTTCCTTTCCAACTTATGGAAATATTGTTTGAACTAGGATCTTCTGTATCTTTTCAATGAGTTCCCACCCTGATTCTTCATTCTTCCATTCATCCGTTGCTTCATTTATCAAATTTGGTAGGATAATACAAACCTATAACATTTCTGCAACCATACGTTTAATTTCACTCCTTTAGGCATATGGATGTTTAAAGGAACACTTCTTGCAATCGAATGAATAACATGATCATGATCATGAATAGGTGGGATACTTTAGGAGTCTCAAATACCTTGGAATGATTGTCCAAGACTTTTTGGAGATTTGGAGAAATAGATGATTTCAATGTGGGAAGCTCTAGCAAACATAATTGTGCAATTATGCCTCATTGTTCTTTCTTTAAAAGCTTTATCATTCTGTTAGAGATGATTATCTTTCCTGGTTTCCTTGTGATAACCCTTAGTTCAACTTCCTTTCCTTTCAAAGAAAATTTTATGAAAAATTCTTGAAAATTAAAAGCTATTGTACCCAAGGATTGTAGCCATTGGACTCCTAGTACAACATCAGCACCAACCATTGGAATGGAAATCATTGGGCTATTCAATACATATTCTCCCATGGATAGCTTGATATTATGGCACTTTCCATAGAAATTTATGGTTCCTCCACTTGCAACCGTTGCTTGACACTCTGGTGATAGATATAGGAAGCAATTCAATTCGTCGGCTATCTTACAATGAATAAAATCATGGGTACTACCTGAATCAATCAACACTATTACCTTTTTCTTCTCACTATGTCCTTATATCTTTATAGTTTGAGGAGTGGTAATTCCAGCCAATGTATTACAATATATGGTCAGATTCATTTCTTCTTTCTCTAGGGTTGGTTCCTGGTGAGTATCGTTTTCTTTTGATGTTTCTTGATTCTTTTCTTCGTGGTATTTCACTGCTTGAACCTTCTTCTTCTTGATATGTCCTTTTATCTTGAGAGTGTGAGGAGTGGTAATTCCTGCCAATGCAGTATGAGATATGGTTGGGTTCATTTTTTCTTTCTCTAGGGTTTATTCTTGGTGTGTATCCTCTTCTTTTGATGTTTCTTGATCCTTTTCTTCCTCCTCTTCACAATCTATGTAAAATAATTTCTTCTCGGCACACTTATGACCTTTAATTTATTCGCTATCACAATTGTAACAAAGCCCTTTTGCTCATTTTTCTTCCAATTTTTGTGGTGTCAACCTTGTAGGTTGTGGAAGGCTAAGAGAAACAACACTTCCATATTTATAACTATGAGGGGTAGACTTCGTTGTTTCCATAATTTTGGTTTTCACTTTTCTTGCCAACCTGTATGCCTTCTCCTATGAATCAAGTTCCCAAAGGCGAACCTCATGTTGGGTGTTATCTTTTAAAGTCCCTATGAAGACATCAACCCTCTGCTTCTCTAGAATATCATTTACCCTTATATTCAATTTTTTAAAGTCCTCAATGTGCTCTTCCTTTGAACCCTTTTGTTTGAGATTTATCAATTGGCTAAAGAAGGTGTTACTCTTTGTATTTGCATAATGTGCTATCATTTCCTCCGTGAAAATTGACCATGTGACAAGTAGTTTACGAGAACAAAGCCCTTTATACCATAAAAATTGATTCGGTTCTAAATATAAAGATGCCATATGTACCTTTTGTAACAGTTGCAGCTCATGTAGATCAAAATATTGGTCCATCTGTAGTACCCAATTTACCAGCTCATATTGTTTTTTCTTGATTTTAGGAGCTCGATCTTGAAACATTTGTAACTCTGTAATTTCAGATTTTTAAGTTCTGAAATATTAGCCCATGATAGCCCTCTGGGTCCTATTTCTAACCACAAAATTCTGATCGCAATTGGATTCTCGAAGAAAGAGTTATGCCCAATCCCCTACGATGACCTAATTATAGATTGGTTCAGTAGATTGAACTTGTACGACATGCCACATGTCACTGTTTCGACCTTAGGTTCTGAAACTGATACCCAGCAAACTATAGTCTGTCTTATTTCTATCAATTTTTACGCAATTTGAAGACGCTTTGAGAGAGAGAGTTATGAGATTTTCCCAAGGTCACTTGTTTGGGATGTAATTTGGGGGCTTGCCGAAACTCTAAATGGATTGGACTGTATCTCCAAAAATATAGCGAATAATAATATGAAATTTGGACCCAACGTTCAGTGCGATTTGGGATCAAATGGTTTTTTTTTAGCTTCTAAAACGTCGCAGAAAAAACGTTATAGTGAAAATGCTACGATGACCTGTTTGGAGTAGTAAAACCATAAATCCAAAGCTCTGATATCAAATGTTATGAAACTAGCTCACAAAAATATAGAAAAGAGAGATAAACACGTTAGAATTCAACCTCTTCAAGGGGGAACCTCCTTTACATTACACAAATGAACAATTCTTGGATGATACAAATGAGAAGACCTCCTTTCTATACATAGGAGTCTAAGGGGTCATAATGTAATCAAAGCCGACATAACAATAATAATGTAAGGGCACAACAATAACAATATTTGGCTTCTATGGGGCACAATAATAACAATATGGGGACTACATGGGCACAACAATATAATAAGGGGGTTGCAATAATAACAATAAGGGGTTATGCTAGTAGTATAGGGACCTAACATAAAAACAGATCATGATAGTTTTAAATAACTTTTGGAACAAATATTATGTTCATAAGAGCAGCAAAAATGTGTCACAAAGATGTTGGGTTATGACTTTGAAATCATCTACAAAAAAGGGAAGCAAAATGTTGTTGCAGATGCACTCTCAAGAAAGGATGGGGATGTGGAAGCATTTCTTTATGCCATTTCTATTATCCAACCTGAGTGGATAACTAAAGCAAGGGATGATTGGAAGAATGATGAAGAGGTGTGGACACTCATTCGAACGCTGCAATAATATCATAGTACATCTGATACATTTAACTAGAAAAATGATTCTTTTTTTTTCCCTTGCAAAAAGTCGTAATTTCTATTAATGATGAGAAATTACATTTTGTAGATGTCGTAGCATATGCATATTGAGGTTAGTTGGCCTCACCATCTATTTAACAAAAAACAAAAAAAGTTGGATTCTCCACATAGGGAGTATGTTTGAAAATCTAAAAATTGAACTGTCACTTATCAGTGATAGTTATAAACTGTCAAACTGTCTCTATGGAAAGAGATCTTGTAGGACCATATGGTCCAATTAAAACATCATACATAATACTAGAAAATACAAAAAAATATGAACATAGTGCTTATATCCCCTGTGGCATATGAAGATCTATGAAAGGCCTGTGATAATACTGATGGAAGGTTCCATCAATTTCTTCCTAAATTAATTAGTTCTCTTCCTGCCGGTGCATTGCCTCCTTTGATAGGAAGTCTGCCCCTATGTTGTGCTCCCTAAAGATGTGATGACAAACAAAATTATAAAAGGTTGATATAAGTCTGTGAGCCTCAGCCAAAATGTGCCTCATAGAGAAAACAGAGCAATGAGATGTTCTATTTAACCAATTGCAAACTAGTTTGGAATCCCCAAATAGTTGCAGATGAGTGCAATGTTTTTCAAGATCAAAGTGGAGGAGGTGTTTGTTGGTGGCTAGCTCAACATAGTTGTTCGTTCCTCTTCCCAAATTCATTTGGATTTTGTAGCAATGGAATTCCCTCAGGAATAGAATGCCCTGCCCCCCCCCCCCCCACCAACAGCCCTCCGCTTGGGCTGATCCATCAAAATAGGCCCAAGGGATTGTTTTGTCAATATGCTCAAGTTGAATGTCCCTCGATGGAGGGTGAGATTCTTCCTCAGGTAATAGATCAAAATCTGCTATCACTCTGGATCTAATAGAGAGCTAGTGGAGATCCCTATGGTCAAAAATGGCTCGGTTCCTGGCTGTCCAGAAAGCCCAGCACATCAGTAACGGCATATTCCTATCCTTTCCCCTGTGTCCACTGAGCCAATTATTCCAAGCCTCATATAAGGTTCTCCCTCGCCAGCCTCGAAGTGAGGGGTAATGGGCATATATGATGTTCCATTGTTCTGTGATGATAGGGCAGTCCAGGAAAAGGTGTTCAGTACTTTCCTCATTGCTGCTGCATAGGTGGCACCAAAAAGATCCGTGAAAGGATCACTTCATCAGATTTATACCTGTCAGGATTTTGTTGAAGAGGATGGACCACATGAGCAAACGCATTCTGGGGGCAGCTTTAAGTTTCCACAGAGCTTTCCACCAAGGCTTAATATGCTTTGGTTTTTCATAGTCCATTAGCTTCAAATACCCATCCTTAGGCAAGTATCTTCTGTTTTTTGCATAAGCCAACACTATTTCATCCTCTCCCTCAGATATCCGAACATGTGCTTGTGTAAGAGCCTCTGTAAAATCATGCCAGGGCTGATGCCATTGTGCCAGGAGATGAATGTCTAGGGCCGATTTCCATGCCTGCTAAAAAAGATAAGTGTTAATGGGGTCCGCTATATGACTGAGATGAGTATAGCCTTGTTCATTTAAAAGTCCAATCACTTCAGCTGGAAGTCTATGAGCATTTCCGCAACATATCCAGGGATCAACACTGATGCGAACTGCATTGCCCTCATGAATCCTCCATGTTAGACCTTCTCGAATGAGGGGGATAGAGTTCAACACCGCCTTCCATATGATGGAGATGTTGCTGTTGTTCCGATGGTCCAGCCGAATCCAATCCATCATATTTGTAGGGGAGATATACTTAGCATGGATGACCTTTCTCTAGAGACTTTGATACATAATTAACTGCCAACCCAGTTTTGCAGCCAGAGCTTTTTGGCAAAGATGTCTAGCTTTTTAATGCCATAGCCCTCCCATTTCTTAGGTCTTGTAATAGTATCCCATTTTACCCAGGAAAAGAGTCTCCCTTGTTTGTTACCTTTCCACAAAAATCTACTGCAAATATTTTGTAACCTAGCAAGAATACCCCTACGGATCCATGCCAATGTCATCCAGTACACAGGGGTCGCTTCCAAAACTTCTTTAATGAGGATAAGTCGGCCCATTAGAGAGAGGTATCTATGGTACCATATGTTCAAGCATTTTTCAACCTTTGAGGTGAGCCAGGTCCAATCTGCAATTTTGTATCCCTGAGGCTTCAACATGAAACCTATATATTTTAGCCCTTCCTCCAGAGAGTGGAGAGTAAATGGGAACCGGTCTAAAGAAAATTGCACTTTAGTCTCGGAGCAGCTTGCTGCTTTCAGAGTGGATTTGTGAACATTGATGACCATACCTATTGCCTTCTGAAAGAGACCAAAGACATTCTGTAGGGCGATTATGTCTCCAATAATTACATTCAAGAAAATGAGGACATCGTCCACAAACAACAAGTGGGTTAAGGAACAGTTGTCTGTGATCTTAATTCCCACTATTCTACCCCTTCTGTGCTCAACACTTATAATTCTACTTAGGCCTTCCATGATGAGGTGGAAGAGCAGGGGGAGAGAGGGCATCCCTGCCTTAGTCCCCTCTTAGCTGAGAAGAACGGGGTAGGGGCACCATTCAGGAGAACACTATATGAGACATCAGTAATACAGCTCATGATCCATTTGATATATGTAAAAGGAAAGCCCAGATGAGTAAGCACCAATCGAATGTATAGCCAATTTTCTCTATCAAAAGCCTTTAATATATCTACTTTTATGATCATACCTTTCAAGTTCCTTAGGCGCACAAAGTGAAGAAGTTCTTGTGTAGTTCCAATGGTTTCATGAATTTGACGATGCTGAAGAAACACAAATTGCTCAGGGGAGATATATGCCAAGAGGATGGGCTTGAGTCTATTGGCTATGATTTTGGCCATTATTTTGTAAAGACAGTTGCACAGAGAAATGGGGTGGAAATCATTAAAGGATGAGGGCTTATCGAACTTGGGAATGAGCGCGATGAATGTAGACTTGATTGCCGGACACATCCTCCCAGAAATTCGCCAGTCCTCCACCACCTTAAGTAGGTCATGCCCCAGAATTTCGAAGAAAGTGAGGTAAACTTCTATGATCCATCCATCAGGGCCTGGGCTCTTCTCTTTTTGGAAGCCCTTGATGGTGGCCTCAACTTCCCCCATAGTTACCTCCTTGGTAAGCTCCCTCGCTTCCTCCAATTCTACAAATCGAGGAAAGAGTTCTACTATACACATGACCTCCAGAATGTTGGCTTCTTCAGGGGCCGAGTAAATGCCTTTGTAATGTGAGCTGGCTAAGGATGCCAACTCTCTGGATGTTTTAACCACTTGTCCCTGATCATTCTGGAGTTCCCAAATAGTGTTAATAGTCTTTCGTCCATTGGCAAACTTATGGTAAAACTTTGTATTTTCATCTCCTTCCTGTAGCCAGATCACTCTGCTCCTGAGTCACCAGATATCCTCTTTGTCTTTAAGAATTTGAGATCTTTGTTTAATGAGGAGAGTGTTGTGCCCTTTTTCCTCTAGTGAGATGAAGGTGCCCTCAGAAATTTCTTCAATGGCTGAGATGGCCTGCTCCACTTGTCTTAAGTTAATGTCATTCTGTTCACTCTTCTTATGCGCCCACTCTCTAGATATGCCCTTTAGTTCCTTGAGGTTGCAGACAAAGCCCCTTGCAGGGTCTTCCTCCTCAGAGATTGGATGGGACTACCAGAAATCATTGATCAGCTTGATGTAGGAGGGGTCCCTGAGCCAAGTTGAATTGAATTTAAAAGGAACTTTGATCTTGTGTGAGCTATCATCTCGCTTCAGATATATAGGCCGATGGTCCGAGGTTCCACCAGTGCCCGCCCACTGCTTGGTGTGAGAATGTTGGGCATGAAAGGCTTCCTTAATAAGGAAGTGGTCCTTATTACCAGAGGATAGTGGAAAAACTTCAAAATTACCAAAAAAACCTTCATTGTAATGTAACATACCTTTAGAGGCCACATACGTGGAGTTCCAGATAGACCCCTCCTCCAGTGGATCCTTGAATAATCCACAGTGTCAATATCCATGCTGACAGCTGCACTAGGAAGTGGTTAAATGCCTCAAACAAGCTGGAAGATGGAAAATTGGCACCAACAGAAATGGAAACCGTAACAATCGAACGAAAACCCAAAGGAGCAGGGTCTGATGCTTAGAGAGGGTAACAGGATAAACTGCCAGTGGAGAGAAAAGTGAGAGTGACCTGCAAGCGAAAACCTCCCCAAACGATAAACCTAAACAAGGTAAAAACCCCAGTCTGTAAAAGTGCTGAAGTAAAAGGGAGAAAGGCAGATCGAGTTCCAAGGTGCTGATGGGGGTAGCTACAGGTTAGGTGGTTGATGGTTGTAGTACCCCATACCCTTCAGCCATTTCGTTCAGCCAATGTCCATTGTCGTTCCGTTCAAGAAACCTCCATCCATTCCGTGCAGCCGAGTCTCAGCTAGAAAAATTATTTATTATGGTACAAATATCACTTATATCTTTTCAATAATTCCCAACTCAAATAAAACATTCTTTTGGATTCTGGAATTACACACCTCTCCCTTAGGAGGGAACTTAGTATTTTGAAAAACTTACCACAGGGTCAAGAAGGATTTTTTTAGGATGGCCTTAAATCTGATATTCAAAATTTTGTGGCAGAATTTTTGGTTTACCTTTAGCCATTCCAAGTCAGTATTGGGAGGAGGTCTCAATGGATTTTATCACAGATTTACCCAAGTCTAAAGGAAAGAGTGTCATCATGGTGTAGTTGATAGACTTACCAAGTATACACACTTTTGTGCATTATCTCATTCATTTAAAACCAGTATAGTCACTATTGAATTTATGGAAACAATTAAAAAGCTTCATGGAAACCCAAAGATTATAGTAAGTGAAAAAGATCCCATTTTCACTAGAAATTTTTGGACAAAATTATTTTCTTGTCTTGGTACTCAATTATATCATAGCTCATCTTATCATCCTCAATTTGATGAGAAACATGAGATTGAGAACAATTTTTTGGAAGGATATCCTCATTGCTTTGTATATGATAAAAAAATAAAATGGGTCAAGTGGTTTCCTCTAGTTGAATGGTGGTATAACACTTCCTTCCATACTGCAGGAAAAATGGCCCCATCTATGGCACTTTATGGATATAATCCACCATCCATCACATCATATATAAGAGAAAATTCTAAGGATCAAGCAGTGGAAGATCACATCGAACATCGACAACGTGTTTTCCAACTCTTAAAGGATAACCTCACTCTGACACATAATTGGATGAAACGACAGGAATATCAACATCACAATGAAAGAAGTTTTGATGTAAGTGATTGGGTGTTTTTATGGCTACAAATATACAAAAATATGTCTCTCAAGAAAGCTACTAAGGATAATAAATTATCACCCAAGTACCACAAACCTTAAAAGGTGTTGCAAAATATTGGTACTATGGCATACAAATCTGAGCTATCTGCATCTTCCCGAGTACACCCATTTTTCCATGTTTCATGCTTAAAAAAGGTTATCAGTGACAAGCTTCTAGTTCAAACAATGTTGCTATAACTTAACAAAGAAGGAAAAATCATAATTGAGCCTAAATAAGTCACAGAAACAAGAACCCGATGGCTACAAAATCAATCAATTTTAGAGTATCTCATCAAATGGAAGAGCGAACTTACTTAAGGTTCCATATGGGAGGATGATAATTTTATACAGAAGCATCTAGAACTACCAAAGTGTTGATGACAACACTTTTTTGAAGGAGGGGCATGTTAGGTCCCTACAATACTAGTGTAGCCTCCTTCTTGTTATTGTTAGTGTAGCCCCTTTATTGTTATTTTTGTGCTCATGTGGCCCCCATATTGTTATTATTGTGCCCTTAAATTATTATTGTTATGTAGGCTATGATTATATTGTGACTCCATAGACTCCTATATATAAAAAGGAGTTCTTGTCACTTATACCATCCAAGAATTATTCATTTATGTAACATAAAGGAGGTTTCCCCTTTGAACACGCTAATTTTTAAGTCATTGATCTATTTTTTCTTCTATTTTGTGAGTTGGTTACATAATAGAGATATGTTGGGCCTTATGCAACCCATCCATCAGATTTTCAGGTTCGTGGTGGATAACCAAAAATTTCTTCTTTTACTGTAGAGGAGTTTAGGTGCCTCTTATAAATAGTCATGACCATTGCACACTCTAGTAGTGATGGGAAACACATCAGTTGGCCTCTTTTTTATTATGTTGATTCTTTGATTTAGATGCCATGTTGAATCATATGGTTTTCCATTTTTTTGAAGTAGTTTTGCATGGCTTTATATATATTTCATGCATTAAGACATGGGAGGGAGACCTTCGCTTTCGTTTATGATATTTTTTATTATTTTTTGAGAGGTTTTTAGATTCGAGGCCTACAATTGACCATTTCCCTCCTCGGACAATCACTGAGTTCCAAATTCATATGTGGGGGAAGATGATACCCATGAGGGGCTTTCTAGAGTTTCCATCCAAGATTTCTCTCCAGGACTGATGTTACTGAGCAGTGAGGATGACCATGCGTTTGTCACATTAGCAATTCTATACGTGGGGACTGATTAGAGAGGGTTTCCCAACATATTCTTCACAACTGTTGAGCCTCCAGATGATAGAGGTAATATTAGTGTTTTATTTAAATTAATTTAGTTTCATTTTCATTCATTTTTGATGAATTAGAATAAAATTTACTCTAGCTTGTTCTTTAACTTGTTTCATTAATTTGTTTAATGAAAGTGTATAGTCATTTTTTTTTACTATATACTTTTTAGACATCAGCACATTTGATGGGGTCATTCCTCCTCCCCCATCGGATGTCGGAGGAAATGAGGATATGGGCGAGGACTAAGAGGGTGAGGCACATCCTCACGGGGGCATGGGCATCCGATGTCATAGGCCTGGTATTCAAGTTCGAATGGACTATTGTGATAGATTGGCTAGAGTTTTGTTTGATGCAGGAATCTAACTTACGAGGGCTCGTGATATCACCGTTAATCCTGGTTTCATGGGTCTATATAGGGACTGTTTGTGAGAGATGATGTCTCTTATGTGGCATAACATCAGAGCTAGTAGGGTATTGACAATGATGAGGGATGTAGGTTAGCATCATGATGCAATGATAGATACATGAGATGATGATGATCAGGGTGATGATCATGATCCTAATGATGAGGGTGGCAATCATGATGCTTCTAATATTACTACCCCATCAGATGATGGTTGTCGGGGTGTCTTTGATCCATCTGATAGTACACCTCTTTAGTCACACGATGATGAGATTCCATAGATAGAGGATGTGCCTCATGTTTCTCCTGACAGAGTAGACCAGCCACCTCCTCCTCCACATCTGAGTTCGCTAGACTGCGTTGAGGGCACATACATAGCTGGCCATCCACCATCTTCTACTCATGCAGATCAACCACCTCCTTCTTAGACGTTGTTTATATGTGTCTAAACAAGTCAAATAAGTGCAATCGAATATCTGATGAAGAAGGCGTAGTGCCAAATAAGTGAAATATATATCCAATCTATATATATATATATATATATTGCATTTTTTTTCCTGTTTATGTAATTAATTTATATGTTAGTGCTAATGTGTATATTGTTAGGTCATGCTAGATATGTTCATTTAATGTTCTTGCAGATAGATGTGTATGTGATAATAATTATTTGACATGAGATTTATGTTGATTTAAGGATGTGTATGGTGTTGATGTTAGATTAGAATGTTTGTGTTTTGTTAGATGTGATCACAATGATTATGCCCTATTAGATTATTATATTTTTTATTTGTAAACTTCTGTGGATATTCCACTGGAAAATTCAACACAATAGATTTAATAATAGTATATTAAAAATCTTATAATTATACACTATTATAGTTTATTAAACTTTAAGATCTGTGGATTTAACTATAATTAGTGCATGCAATCGAATGAAAATTATGTAGAAACGTAGAGAACTAAAAAATAATCTCAGACACATATAAGACACAATATATGCTCTATGGGAAATCCTTTCAAGAGAAAACCCAACTGCAAGGTACGACTGCTTCACTCTCTTTCTCTGTCTAGAAATATGGCTGTAGGTACAAAGAAGTAATGCCTATGGCCTGTGGGCTGCTATAGTGCACATATCCTCTCTGTGTTCTCTACCTCCTATCTCTTTTGGCTATATTTTCTTAGCTATGGAACAAAATTCTCTCGAAAGAATGTAATGCCTCTTCCTCCTAGTGGCCCAATTATAATACAACTCGATAGCCTACTGGTGGTTAATTTTGACTACATCAACTCTTAACTAGAGTTATAATATAAAACATTCTAGAGTATTTTAAATCACAAACATGTGGCTAGCCCATTTTCCGTGAATAATGGGAGCTGGCGCGACATCCTCTTGAACTATAGGTGTGAAAACATGAAGGTGAACTTTTGAGTGGCATAACTTTTGCATACAAACTCCGATTGACGCACTTCTTACGTTGTTCAAAATATCTGTGTGTAGAATAACATGAAAAGGTTCTCTGCTTAAGCGGAAAATTTTTACACCCCAAAAAAACATCATTTGATGCCTCAAAATGCTCTTGAAAGGTTTCAAACCCCGTTTCGCCAGAATAGGTCCCACTGGTAAATACAATCTCGTGAGTTGATTCCTCCACTTTTTCGATTACAAATGCATCTAGATGGATGAAAAATAATATAATGATCCAATTCAGATTGATTTCTATGCTAGCTAATGATGTTTATATGTGCTAGAGTTGTATATAATTAGATGATGGCAGTGAATTAGAATGTGTATCTTAGATGATGTTTATGATTGTTAGTTGGTTATCATCATGATGTTTATTTTTATAACATAATATTTATTATAGATTATGTATTGGTGAACTTATATTAAACTCTTATATATGAAATTTCATGCAAAACAACTTTAAAAAAAAGGATACAAAGGCATTTTTATAAATTACAAAGTTTATTATGGTTGAAAATATGATTATAATATTAAGCTGATATAATAGGTTGATATGGCTTTAGGCTGGTCTAATATATATCTAGCTGAAATTGAAATATTTATTTTTAATTCATGTTCTCCTAATTAAAACGTTAAAATATACCCCCTCATAATATTTCCTATATGTATATTTAATTATTTTTATTATTAATATTTTGTAAAATATTACACATTAATCCATATTAAACATTGAGAAATTTTCAAATATCCCTCATACATTGAATTAGAAAGAAACTATTAATTGAATAAGAATTCTCTCAATCTTTCTCACTAAAATGAAAATATAAGAAAATTTCCAATTTAAATTACTTTACTTTTCTCTATATAAAGTATCTATAAAATTATATTATCTAATATGGACATTGAAATATTTTACTTATGGTTGTCAGTGAAATATTTTTTGTTATAAATATATATTTGTTTTAAATATCACATGTAAATGGAACATAGAAAGAATTACACATAATGTAATATCAATAATACTATTTGTCGTGAGGTGAAAAAATTATATTTCTTCCTTGTAGTAAAAAGTAAATTATATTTTTTACTCAATACATTTCTTCCTCATAATAAAAGATATATTTTTTTTTACTTTCGGTTACTTATATGTTCTAGAGTATATATAGGCTCGATTAAGTCAAATTTAATATAACTTAAATATATATATTCTTATATAAATTTAAAATATTGCTAAAGTTATGAAATTTTCAAGCAATTTAAATATTATGTTTAATGCAACTCTTACCAATTTAAATGAGAAATTCCTGTCTCTAAAGATGAGAATAATGTAACATGATAAGTCTTCATGTGAAGTTACTTGTAGTTGGAGATTTCTTCTATTGGAAGTTTTCCCTTAAAGAGGCAAGTGATTTTTTAATTTTTTTTTTCTAGTAATAAAGATATAACAATTTGATATTATTTTGGTTCTTTATTTGCTACTACACTGATTTAAATTTAGCTCTTTTTGTTAAATAATACAAAAATGATAATAAATTAGATTTAACTTTTGATAAATAATATATTTGATTACTTCTTAATGCTCACAAAATATTATTGTTTCCACATACTTAACATGAGATAGTTATTATTGTGTTTCTCCTTGCTAATATTACATCATGTTCACAATGACATAGACATGCCTAATTTAAATAATTTAGTTATAAATACATAAAAACATAGATATTTATTTCACATAATCTAAATAGGAGGCAAAAATGCATCACCGAGTCTACTTGAAAGTCAAAGAAATGCCTGTTATTCACCATCAAAAATTCAATGTGCTTGATATGTTCTTATTTGAGAAGGGTTGTGATCTTGAATCCCTATTATCATAGATAATGCACACAAACAGAAATACCTAATTTTAATTACTATAAAAGTGTTTCCAGTGCAAAAAACATGTAAAAATGTTTGTGGAGCTTACCAAATATACTATAAAATGCCAACAAGACGAATAAAAAAATAATATAATTAGAAAAATAATGACAATAAAAACATACAACAATAATATAAATGATGAAATAAAAAGTACATATCACTCTCCATTGTCATCACCCTGATTATCTTCCTCACTTGGCATGATAACACTGTTGTTCTCAAAAATATGTTTTGATATACGATCATGTCTTAATACGAACCACCAATCCCTATCCAACACATCCAGGTAAAAAAAATAACCTGGTTGTAATGTTTTGTGAAAACATAAGGCTCCCTAGCTTCATGATACATCTTTCTAGAGTTTGATAAATATCAACCCACTATCATGATTGTCCTTTACATTATTCCGATCAAAGGTGTCCCACCACTTGCACCTAAAATAACACATTAGAATGATCTCTTATCTCTTTTAAACGTAACCTAATGTCCACTCTATAGTCTTGTTCCATGCATCCATCATCAACATCCTCCATGTGAAAATGATGTCCATATGCCTACATATATGGGAACAAGTGCACCTATATAAAATTGAGAAAATCACAGTGTCATGTTTCTAATAACCCAAACATAACTAATAATTAAAAATATATATAGATGTTACAACTAAAAGGTGTAGTATGAAGTTAAAATGTACAAAAAGAGAATATAATTATCAAGTTGATGCACCCAATCCCTATGTTTAGGACATCCTCTTTAACATGAGGGTAATGACTATATGCACTGTATTTATTTCTAACTTGATCAACAACCCATTTGTTAGGGCATGTCATTGGCATATTTTATTTTAAATGATCAGGATAAAGAACACTTCTACCATTCAAACATTTGAATTATTTATCATCACTGTCCCATTTCCTCCTCATCTCTTTGTACAATGCAACCCATGGTTGTGTCGCTGCCATATTGTAAAGAATGAATTTGTTGTTGGCTTCAATTTCTGAATTTGTTGATGATCAAATCAAACCAACAGATATATATATATATATCTATATATATATATAATAAATATATATATATATATATATATATATATATATATATATATATATATATATAATATATATATATATATAATATATAGATAGATTTATTAGGTATGATGATCAATATATGAATTAATATGAAGTTTAGTGTGAATAGTTACTGTGTAGTAATTTGACAAATGATAAGCTTGTACTTACTCTTTATCATGCACCTCTTTTCCATTTGTTTCAATAGGATCCCCTTCTCTTTTGTCTTCATCCCTTTTGACATCCCAAATCACCGAACCTAGTGTGTTGTCGAACTACTTGATGTACTCATTGGCATAATAGAAATACTCATGCAATATATACCCCTCTACCATAGAACCCTTAAGTTTTTCCCTTTGTGCAACAAAGCCTTTTAATTTCTCCATGTACCTCTCTAAGAAGAACATCCAACAACAAGAAATGACCCGAACTAATTTAACCTCATATACTAGGTCAATTAGAAGATGAACCTACAAGTCCATGAACTCGCCAACAACACTTTCTCAAACATACAAACAATCTCAACTATCTCTTGATGCCACCATGGAATTCTAGCCATATGAATCTCAGGCTTTGATGTGATCCAATATAATTTAGATATGGCATGTCGTAGGTCTTGGGGGAATTCATGGTTCACAAAACCACAAACAAGAAAAGGATAATGAAACTACACAATAAATAATCCATTATACAAAAATTAATTATAAAATATCCCATTACATAAAAAATAAAATATAAATAATAAAATCATGTTTTTGACATACATACTCTTAGAAGGTTCAAATTATCATGTGATTTCAACTCCAACAAACAATATTCCATAGTGAAGTAGTGTCGTAGTTAATACCCATATAAATAAAGCAACCTCACACTCATTATAACTTCCTTTTCCAAAGAAATATCATCTTTGTTTAAAATCCATGGGACATCACCTTCGTTCAAAGACCAAGAGGGATCATCCTCTACTCTAGTTTCTTGTCTTGGCCAATGTTTCTTTTTAGTTTTTGAAGAAATAAAATCTCTCCTAACAACTAATGTGTCACTTTCTTTCGATGATATATGCCTCCATAAGCGAAGACAAATTTCCTTTTCATATCAATGGGAAATTTCTCAACATAGGTGTTGAAGAAATATGGATCATTGAAGAAAGACTCTCCTTTTGAATTGAACATTTATGCAAAATCCTTCTCCTTCTCTCTCTCATATGATCTAAGCCATTTAGCTGGTGTCACTATTGTAGGCCTTTGGGTTCTCTCTGGTTTACCATTCAAATTAGATGTTGCTCTTCTGTAAGGGTTTTTGTCTAGGAGGAATACCCTGGAGCAGTCATACAATAACTTTTGTAGGTGGTCGAACCACCTATCCTTCAAAGAAGGTCCACAATATTTACATCCATGATACCCTTTTATTACAAGACTTACGAAATTATTGTATATAGGTTGACATGTTAGTGACCATGAATATCTAAACAATTGCAATGAATTAAATTAATATGAGAAACAATATTGTTACTAAACATATCAATAAGAATGTAATTTACCAGAGAAAACTCCTAAGCCTGGATAATTATGTATGGTATAAACATATATTCCATACAACGAAAACTCCTCTATGTTGCAATGGGTCTTGATACATCCTACATATGTATCCCTTCCCATAATTACTTAAATTCATCTACCAATGGCTATAAGTAGACATCCATATTCTTCACTTGTCTTCTACTAGGGACTATGAGAGCCAACACAAGATGTTAATTCTTCACGGAAAACTGTGGGGGCATATTTTTATTGTTCATTAGTATAGGAAAAACATAATAGTTGGTGTTTGGGAGGGAATATGGGTTGATGCCATCCATGGCCATGCTGAGTTGTAAACTTCGTGCTTCATCCTTGAATTTTTCAAGCCACATATCCTCTAAATGCTTCATGGCTATTGAATCTATTAGTATTCTCATAACTCTTAACTCACTTTAGTGTGAGGCATGTCATCCTTACAACATAGATAATTATTTGCAACAAAAGAGTCTTTGAATGCTTGGGATTATATCCACGTGCCTCAATATCTCATGAGGTGGATCATGTGATTTACCCCTTTTTTTAATTACGATACCTATCATTCCCACATTTTAGACATTTATCTTTGTCTGCATATTCTCCTTTATATAGAATACAATCATTTGGACATGCATGATATGATATGTACTCAACACCCAACATTTTCAACAACTTTGATCTAGAAGGATCTTATCAGTCTAGTGTATCTAGAGAGTTTATGTCATCTTCAACTTCATCAGCTTTGCCAGTGTTCTTCAATTCTTCAAGGTGTTGGTCACCTCTTCATGGCGAATATGGTCCAGGTTGTCATCATGGTTTTGTTGATTATTGTCGTAATGTGACAATATCATTGTAATAGGTCTATTTTTATTATAGCGATGTAAAAAGGTCTTAAAACCTAAGTTAAAAAGCCTAAACAATATAATCCTAAGTCCTAGTGCAAAGGTTTTGTTGGAAATCCTATGTTCTAAACCTAAGACCTAAACCTATCAGACTTTGGTACAAAACCTATGCAAATAAACCCTCTAGGATCATGTAATAAAAATAATGCAAACAAATATAGTCATAACCACAATGCTCCCAACCACGCGGGGACCACAACATGTCAGCAGTCAGAAGCTACATAGATAACCACGTGGAATCCATAGCGGAACCAAGACATGTGAGCAGTTTGGAGTGGACCGCGAAGGATAAGCCACTAGGTTAGAGCCACAACTATCGGAGGGGATGTGTTGTCACATGCAACTGCAAAAGAACTATCAGCAACTGACCACTAGCTATTCACCTATGGTTAGACCCCGACTGATCACATATATGCAGTCAAGCCTTCTGCGTTGTTAGCTGACCGCTAGTGGGTTTTGGTATACCCAATGTCTATTTTGGGTTTTTTTTTATAGTTTATGCTATTTTTAATATACCCACCATGTGACTAGGTCCTTAAGTGTCACAATGTGACAAGACCATAACACTAAACCTTTAATACAACCCATACATGCCAAGATTAGCCCATAGAAAGTTTGAATGAACCTAAGGGGTTATAAATTCATCCTTTTGATCATGAAGAAGGGAAATTAGAGTGATTTTGAGACTTGTTTGTAGTTGCTGAGCCAGAGAGGCAGTTGTTGTTTTCAGTGTATCTTGGTCATTCGGAGGTGGAATTGGGAACCAAGATAGGTTTTGGAAAGCTAGGAGAGAGAGACTTTTGTTGAAAGAGACCAGAAGTGCTTGTTTTCATATTTAGTTTGGTTTTTTTTCTATGTAAAATACCTCTTTCGACAATCCTAATAAAGTGGATGCCCATCTTGAAAGAAGAATTTGAGACGTAGTCCATCAGGGACGAACTCCGTAATCAATATTCTTTGTCTTATATCTCTGTTTTTAATGAAAATTCATGTTTAATTATGTTTCTTAAGTTCTTGATTAAGTATTGAATCAACTACTTTCCTTCAGTCTTCCACATTCAACATATAAGTTAACGATCAATTCACCATTGGAAAATAATCAATTATACTTCAATTTAGTTTATGATCAATATCAGATCATATAATTTGGTATCGAAGCAGGTTGCGTTTTGTAGAATTTTTGCCAGTGAATGTTAAGTAGGTGTTATAGATCCATTTGGGCACATCAATCCCAACCTATAGATCAGTACTATTAGGGCTCCTCAACCCTTAATTTAATTGTTACATTCCCTAAAGAATTCGACCATCAGAATGCCTAAGCTTCCAAAGAAGTTCCATAACCAAAATCATCCAGAAGTTGCCTCTAAGAAGATCAGCGCAGGTAGGCCTTCATTAGGGTGTGCTACAATGCAGACCGTACACTGATAGGGTGTTATGTAGTGCACTTGGTCCCTCTTTGGCCTGTGCTGGGTGAATTTGAGCGAATTTCCATGAGGGTTTGAAATATTCCTTATCCATTGGATGCCTATAGCAATTTCTCAAACCTATCTACTCCTTTGAGCTCGTATTTGGATCAGGAAGGGAGTTAAGGAGCATCAATCTCTTATCCCTTCCTCCATGGAACTAAATTCTAAGTTTGGGAAGGAATTCATTATCACCATTTATGGCATAATTTCCTTCATTCACATATAAAAATACCACTCATTCAAGTGATCAGGGGCTGGAAATTATTGAATTATAGGGAGATGTTGTTAGCATGAGACTTGAGTTGATTTCAAGTATTGTAATGATGTCAAAATTTCTTGCTTATTCTGAGGAGAGGATGGGATTGAACTGGAGGAGTGATGCTAAATCAAGCAATGGGTTGTAACTCTTCCTTTTACTAATAAAGTATTCAAAGATTTTTCCATATTCTTGTGTTATTCATTTATGCTTTCATATGTGTGTCATCTACTTGATGTCATGCTATGTTTAATCAATAGATCATTATCATATGCTTTGTTCGGTTGTTGTCTTCTGTCTCTGTGCAGGTACTCTTCAAGTGGATTAAGTACTGAGAGGAGTGAGAGAATTGGTGAAGGGAGATAAGGAGCAAGCGAAAGCTACAAGTAGGCTTCTTTGCCTCTTATTTTATCTATTTCTCATAGGAAAAGTAGAGGATGCTTTGCACTGTTGTTCTAGACTTAGCTACTAGTTTAGGGGTTTAAGCGTTTATCTGTAGACACTAAAACTTCCCAAAACAAATTGGTGACTTCACTGGGGAGCGATCATCCATCTTAGTAGCTTATTAGCCTCTTAAGACATTTCTACATAATGTACTTGTGGTCATTCATTGAATTTTAGTTTTCTTTCAATGAAAATTGAGCCAAAACTATGCCAAATTGTCTTCAAAAATTGTTTACTGTCACCAGTGCAACCCAATGAAGGACATAGTGCACTGCAATGCACTTCCTACATAGATACAGTGTGCCTCAGCAAACTGTCTCTTACTGCTGCGTGCGCTGATCCCTTGAGGGTCAATTTCCCATCTAGGAGCTCCTTTTTGAAAGATTTACTAAATGTCAATGATGTCTTCTCTTTGAAAAAGTGTTTCATCTCCTTACCTGTCCCTACTTAGACAAGGATTGATAAATTTTTCTTATGTATTTACTTTGTCATTTTCAATCTATAGTCTAAAGTTAGTTTTTGATTGACTAATCTTTAGCGAAAGAAAGTGTCCTAAAATCGTGCTTTCCTTTGAAAACTGAATTGTCATCAAATCTTCATTCATGAAATATCAATTGATTAATGTGTGAAAATGATTAGTATTTTCGTTGAAAGTCTCGTAATTCCTAATTTCTTTGAAAATGGAAGTGTCGTAAAGTCTTCCTTTCCTTGAAAAGAAATTGTTGCAAAATTGTTCTTTTTATGAAAAGAGATTTTTGATCAATTGTGCGTATTTCCTTTTTGTTCATTCACATTAAGGGAAATTGAAAAGAAATATAGGCATTGTATTTTAGAGTTTTTGTTTGTGTGCTCAAAAGGGAATGGTTTAGGGAATTGCATCTAGTTTGTGCTCTTTTTTGATTGATCAAAAAGTACTTGTTTGCTCTATCCCTAGTAGCTAGGATTTTCAACGTTAAATTGAATTGAAAAGAATGCTTATCATGATAGTTTCATTCCTAGGAATTTCAGAATACATCACGTGGTGAACTTGAAAGTAAAATTCATAAGCAAGACCAACTCAAAATGAACATCAATTTACCTAATGGATCATTGTCATTAACACAAACATTTAGTGGTTCTAGGTTAGAGACATGTTCCGGCATCGTTAAACAAAGAAATTGTCCCTAAATTGCCAACAATACATTTCGAGTGTTATACCTCATTCCGAATATGTGAGTATATCGTAGCTCATCCACGTACCTTCAGGTATATAGCATGGTGTTATAGTATGTAATGTATATGGGAATGCTTTGACTCTGTGGTTTTGCATTAGACAACACTTATACGGACTGGGCCTCCACGTACCTTTAGGTATATATGGGAGGACAACTCTAGGTTGTTATCCATCCTTAAGTAACCGAGTTGGCCACCTTGTACATTGTGGTACACTGAACACAACATTCAGGGAGATTTCCTGCTTGTATTTCTTGGTTCGCCAGGAGGTATTCTGCAGTTCATAGTTGCTTGGTAAACCTTTTGCCTAGTTACCCCTTTTTGTTTATTTATTTTTGATAATAAAATTAATCAGCAATCGTGGAGGAACATCAACCCATACCCCATTGTTTACGGAGAATAGCGAGCAAACTGCCTTTACCTCCCGAAGTGATACCAATTTGGGCAAAGCGGTCTTGCTTAACTGAGTCTAGTACATCAAGAACTCTGATTTCTTCATCTGAGTTACCTAAATCATCTATTTCGGTAAGTATAGAGACTCCAATTACTCCAACTATTTCTGGTAAATCCATTCTTGAAGAAGAAGTTTCACAATTACCTGAGGAAATTAACACTGATCCTAGTGAAACAGTAACCAAAGTTGTTCAACCACAAGTTGATCCTCAACTTAAGATTGCTCAACAAGAAAGTACTTTTGAATTTGAATCAGTTCAACTAGAAGTTAATCCAGAAACAATCCCAGTTCAAACAAAAGTTACATCTGAACCTGAAGTTGTTCAGGAGCCTCTTACTGAAAATGTTGTTCATTTACTGGAACATCTGGACTTTGAAGTTGAACATTCGAAAGGTGTTTCTTTACCGGTTACCCCTCAGACATCAGTAACTATTGAAACTTCAACTTTACCAACACCAAAAATCTTTTACGTACCTGATGGGGAAGTTCTTTCACCAGGTTTGATTTCCATAGAAGAGGAATTGGAATAAGATTTTACACCTGAAACCCTGTTTCACTTTGGAACTGGGATTTATCTTTACCCAAATACTCCTGATTTCTTTGCTTCATTTGATCCTGCTTCTTTTCAAGTACCCATAGAATCTTTAGGGAAACTTTTGGGCCAGTTAACTATGGCTGAACAACCGTTAGCGTCTCAGACTGTACCATCTGATACATCTACAGTAGATTCGTCTGTTGTTACTTCTTCGATGTTTTCTACCACACCTGAGTCGCACCTGTATGGTAAATCGTCCATCCCGATTGGTTACCAATCATTATCTGGAACCCACTCAGGGGTTTCTTCTACACCATGGTCATCACCGATGTCCTCAACCATAATTTTACCTAGTTCTTCTCTAATGGGAACTCAACAGTTTGATCCTGCATATCAGTATCAAGCTGGGCAATCTGAACAACCAAGACCTATGTATCCATTAAATACTGGATTTCCACCATATGGAGAGCAATATGCTTATTCACTGTATCGTCCTTATTCCGGGGGACTACCATATGGTAATATCCCACAATAGTCAAGTCAAATTGGAATTAGAGTTTGTCAATGGCAACCAATAATGCCAGTTCAACCAAGGCTTGTGTATCCAACACAACCAATGCAAACTGTGTCAACTATTCCTACTACACCTATTGTTACTACAGTACCACAGTCACAAGTTGAAACTGTTGTATCTCAACCAGTACAAACTAACCCTTCTACCTTGCAATCACAAATTTCAAGTCAATAAGTTCAAGTTTCTCAAGTTGTTGTATAGCAGCCACTCATTTCTGGAGTTCCACAACAACCTCAGGTTAGTATACCTTTATCTGCACTGACATAGGCTTACACTGGTATAGTTTATTCACAACCTGGTCAGACTTTTATTGATGAAAAACAACAACCATTAAATAAAAAACAGTTGTACCAACAATAACAATAGTTGATTCAATGACTGTGGCAGCCTCAATTTCAACAACCCCAATTCCAGCAATTCCAACCTCAGTTTAGACTTGTTTCACAAGCTCAACCTGGTTTTGGTAAATATCAAGCTTACCAGGGTCTTGGCCAACAAGGATTTGTAGGTTATGGACAACCAAAGATTCAACCTAGTTATAATCCTTATACTGGATATGTCCAACCACCCTATCAAGGTTACCCACCTTATGCCAGTATGAAAAGACCTATTGCTCAAGCAATTCCATCATATCCGGGGTATGCTCAACCTGACTTGAATCAACAGTTTTTGTTTATAGAAACTTTAGAATTACTATATTTAAATCGGCTCACCAATGATCCAATCTTATATGTAGCATGGTGGCCAGTAATTCTGCATAAGTTACCATTTGACATTCCGAAATTTAACGGAAATCCTAGAGAAGACCCATCAAATCATGTTATGACCTTTCATTTGTGGTGTTCATCAAACTCCTTTAATGACAATTCAGTCAGACTTCATCTTTTCCAAAGAATGCTCATTGGTCCAGTTGCTAAATGGTATATTGAATTACCAGGAGAATCTTTCGAAAACTTCACCACTTTAGCCACTACCTTTTTGACCCACTTCCAGTTACCCATCAGGTACAAAACTGGAAAAAAAAATTTGACGAACTTTAAACAGATGACTGCAACTCACATATCTGATCATATTCATGAGTGTCATCATCGTCATCGAATTGTTAAAACCTTTATTGCTGATCAGCTATTAGCTGAGTGGTTTATAAAATCCTTGTTGCCATCTATCACCGAGGATGTGGCCAAAGGTGGAGTTGTCGCAGAAGAGAAAGTCATTGCTCATGCCAAATACTTGGATTTGATCTACACACAATCCGGCATGCTCTATGACAAAATACCAAATGCACCGTGACAAGGTCAAACTATTCCACCTCTATCATCAAGTAGGGAATCTCATGCCAACAACAATGTGATCAGTTCCTTAAGCATGCAAGTGGCAGTTAGACCATCTGGTCAAGCACTTGCCATATCTAATCAAACTGTAAATGCATCTAAGGCTTTTGCTTAAGAGAGTAATGCCATGTCATCTGAAAAAGGAAAAAATAAAAAGCAACCAGGAAGTAAGAGAAAGGGGAAAAATAAGAAAAAATATGAAAAACCTCCTCAAGAGAAATCATCGGATTCCTCTAATATGGTTAGGAAAACTCGTTATCAATGTTTGATATGTAATGACGAGAATTTTACGAGAGATTATCCTCACCACACAGAAGTTTCTAAATTGTTAAAAACTTCTACCATGTCAGCAGTGTTGATTGATCTATTTCCAAACCCAGATACCAATTTGGTTGCAATTGAACATGATTCCACATCCCAAGTACTCATGTTATCTATTTCAAAACCTAAAAATGAAATCTTGGTGCAAACACGTAACAAATATTATGGTAATCCGCCATCATCGTCAAATAATCAAGCCACTGATAAACCTGGTTCTTCAACTTCGACTACATCGGAAAATGTTCCACTACCCATTGCACCTAAATTAACAATAAAGCCACCAAAGGGAGTTGTGCACAAATCTACATTTAACCCTCGGGCTCGAGCTGCTCAAAATTACAACATAGTAGAAGATCTTTCTTAGTCTCCTTTTGCTATGTTAACACTTGAAGTATTGTAAAATTTCCCCTACGAGAAATAGGTTTTACTGTCAGAAATAGGTGGAATAGATCCACCAGATTCTAATCTTGTGGTTTTTAAACACGCAAGATATACACCATAGTTACCAGCACAGTTAGATTTCTTAATCCAAGTTAAATCACTAAATAAAAAAGTTCATCGAACTATCGTTGATGAGGGAGCTTCCACCTGTATTATGCCCATGAGCTGCTGGAAAACACTGGGGTTATCATCGTTGTCAAGATCACCAACCACATTTAAAGATTTTGACAGAAGATCATATACTCCATGTGGGATCTTGAGTAACTTGCAAGTTGAGCTAGGGGGAAACAATAAATGTTGAAGTTGAGGTGGTTGAATGACCCCTTGATTACAACATATTACTAGGAAGACCATGGGTATATGCTACGGCTGCTATTATTTCCACATACTTTCATACAATCACATTTCCTCATCAAGGTGGAATAAAAGTTATTGAGCAAACATCTTTCTTTGCCTCTAGTTCTCAAGTTATGGGAAGCATTCCATTATTTAACGGAAATCCACTTTCACTTCAGTTTGTTGGAGTAGGTCTCTTTAAATATCCTTCCCTAATGGGAACTTTTTCACTTCCGCAACCATCTAAAATTTCGGAAGTGGCAAGAGTAGAGACCTGCAATATGATTTCCTCCACTTCATCTGACTTAAGGAGGATAACCAATAGTGTCGAAGATGAAAGTATTACTGAGGTTATGCTATTAAGACCGATTTAATCATCATATCAATCAATCTTTCAGGCTTGTGCGGAAAACCCAAATCCGCACTCAACTTTTGTATGGGTAGATAGGTCATTAGAATATGGTACCTCTTCGGATCCTTTTTCACATATACATTCTACGGATGAAGGAATTATCTGATCAATGATGATAGGAGAGGAACCATGGGGAGATCAACATTATCATTCCAATCTTCTAGATGACAATGAAGATTATTTAAATGAGTTAAAACACCCATCAATTGTTGATTTCTTGTCGAATTCTGTTTGAGTAGAAACTGTAGATTTTGAGTGTAATTTGTCCAACATAGAAGAAACAATTTCTATAAACATTTCAACCAAGGCTATTATTGTAGAGAACATTCATGTCGGCAAATCCTATTCTCCATTGGAGCTTGATAATTACTGTGCTCTGTTTCGTGAATTTAGAGATATTTTTGCATGGTCTTATGAGGAGATGCCAAGAATTGACTCAAGAATTGTTGAACATGAGTTTAAAATGTGCCCTGATGTCAAGCCAGTACGACAGTGGCTTCGACTTGTTCATCCTAAGAAAGTCATTGCCATTAAAGTAGAGGTTGAGAATTTTTTGTGTGTTGGCTTCATTTTCCCTATACCTCTTACCGACTAAGTATCTAACATTGTTCCAGTAATGAAAAAACAAGGGACAATTCGAGTGCGTGTCGATTATAGGGATGTAAATCAAGCATGTCCAAAAGACAATTATCCTACACCCTTTATTGACCATATTATTGACGAATGTGCCAGATTTGAAATCTTTTCATTCATAGATGGATTTTCTGGCTACAATCAAATCAATATCCGCCCATAAGACCAATCTAAAACAACTTTTATTTGTCCTTGGGGCACATTTGCCTATCGAAATTTACCTTTTGGTTTGAAGAATACAGGAGCTACATTTCAGAAGGCAATGAATTATGCCTTCCATGACATCAAGCACATTTTTCAACCTTATCTTGATGATTTACCTACTTATTCACGAAAGCGGTCCGATCACCTGCAACATTTGAGAGCAATATTTTTACAGTGTCAACACTACAAGATAAGGCTGAATCCACACAAGCGTGTGTTTTGTGTTGGCTCTGGTCCATTGCTTGGATTCATAGTCTCAAAAGATGGAATTTGACATGATCCAATTAAGGTTCAGGCAATCCTTGACTTGCCTCCACTTTCAAACTTGTTACAGTTATAGAGACTTCAAGGGAAGGCAAACTTTCTGAGGAGGTTCATTCCAATCTATGCTGAGTTGGCTAAAGGTTTGACATGTCTATTGAAGAAAGAGGTCCCCTTCCATTGGGATTAGGTTGCGCAAGCTTCCTTTTATGCTCTCAAAGATTCCCTGATTAGAGAATCATTAATGTATGCCCCAAACTATCAAAAATACTAGTACGTGTATCTTGTTGTTGCAGATAAACCATTGGTATGGTTTTAGTCTAAGAAGAAAGTGGAATTGAACATCCTATTTATTACTTGAGTCGTAATCTCAACGATACAGAAAGTAAGTATTATTACATTCAAAAGTTAGCTTTAGCAGTCGTTCAAGCTGTACAGAGATTTCGTCATTACATCCTCCTCTATAAAACTACTATTATATTAGATTGCAACCCTATGACATACATTTTGTCACGTCAATTGTTGGGAGACAAATATTCAAAATAGATAGTAATTTTGCAGGAGTTTGATTTGGATTTCATCAAATCTAAATCAAAGAAATCTCTTGTCTTCACCAAGTTACTTTGCAATCTTCCCTCATCCTCCATTGATTTAACATCTGAAGCATCAATCTTGGATGAGTCTCTATTTCTTATCTCATCAAATGATCCATGGTATGGAGATATAGTAGTCTATCTTCAGACCCAATATTTTTTGCCTAATACCTCTTGCTCTAAACATCGACATACTCGATACCAAGCCAAATATTATCTGATCATTGGTGATACACTTTATCATTATGGTGTCGATATAATTTTACGTAGGTGTCTCACTCATGAGGAAGCTGAAAAAGCTTTAAATGAATGTCATTCAGGTGCTTGTGGAGGGCATTTATCTAGTTACACTACCTCACAAAGAATTCTCTGTGCTGGTTACTTTTGGCCAACTATATTCAAATATTGCATTATTGCTGTCAGAAGTTGCCATGCTTGTCAGATATTTAACAAAAAAACTAGATTATGACCTGTACCACTGCATCCATTCATTGCTGTTGGCCCATTCGCCAAATGGGGCATAGACTTTATGACATGTAACCCCACCTCGGCCGGGGGGCATGGGTATATTATGGTCCCCGTTGACTATTTTACCAAATGGGCCGAGGCGATGCCAACATTGAACAATAGTGGCAAAACGGTTACTTTATTTTTCTTCAACCATGTGGTTGCTAGGTTTGGTGTACTGCAAGCCATAGTTACAGATCATGGATTGCATTTTTGCAATCACATGATGATTGAGTTGACCACCAAGTTAGGATTGTCACATGATAGTTCTACTCCATACTACTGGCAAGCTAATGGACAAGTTGAGGCTATCAACAAAGTCCTTAAGCGCATGTTGCAAAGAATGATTTGAGTTCATAAAAGAAATTGGCATTTAATCCTGTACTCGGCTCTGTGGTCATATTGAACCTCGGTGAGAAATGTGACCAGATTTACACCCTTTAAATTGGTGTATGGTTTGGAAGCAGTCTTACCAATCTAATATGAAATCTCGTCTCTCAAACTCACAATTGACCTGCTACCCGACACTTCTGAAGAAGAAGCACGTTTCTTAGAGTTAATCCATCTGGATGAAACCCGTTGTGATGCCGCATTGGCTAACGAAGCACACAAGAAACATATTAAGGCGTAATATGATAAAAATGTCAAGCCTCGTGTCTTCTCAAAAAGTGGCCTAGTCTTGCTTTACAGTTAGGAGTCTGATAAACTTGGTGCAGGAAAATTTGAACCACTTTGGATGGGCCCTTACATTGTTAAGCGTGTTTTGATGAAAGGTGCCTACGAGTTAGTAGACTATTATGGGATTCCATTATCGCAGCCTTGAAATGGGTTGTACCTTAAATGTTACTATGCTTAGTTAAGTGTAGTAAAACTCACTGTATATATGCTTTTATTGCATGTGTGTGTGTGTGTTTATTTTGGAGTTCTTATTTGGTTAAGTAATCCACTTTGCATTTGGTGCAGTTGTCAAACTTTTCGGAACCATTTGTTGGTTATGCTGATGGGGCTAGTCATAGTACGTAGAATTTATCCTCTGTAGCATGGTCCATTTTCACTCCAAGTGGCGAGTTAGTGAGTTTTAAAGGGATATGTATTGGATGATCAACAAATAATATCGCTGAGTATAGCGCGTTGATTGAACTCCTCTCTGATGCCATTTCACTTGGCATACGTCAAATCATCATTAGGCTAGATTCACAACTTGTTGTACTACAACTTACTGGAATTTATACCATTCGAAACCCAGCAATTCATCGCATGTTCCTTAGAGTTCGTATTTTGGAAAGGTATTTTGAGTTTATTCAATACCATCATATTTCTAGAAATCTAAACGCATTAACCGATTCTCTAGCAAATTATGTATTAAATAGACATGTGTGACATATGTAAAGTAAATATTTTTAATTCACATTATCATTTGAATAGAATTGCATCACTTAACCATAATCAAACCTTGAAAGTAAAATAGATGATTGTGTTAAAAGTTTTTATAAATAGTTTGTGTCCAAGACAAAAATTGGTCATTTGACCCAAAAAACTCAAAATATATGAAAAAAACATCTAAGTAGACTAGAGTTTCTCATGATAATAGGTCACAGTCTGTGTTATCATACGTAAGAGTCTCATCCAATGACTCGGCACACCAATAGTGTGGTGCTGCAGTCGCATAGGAAACTCCTCGATCCAGAAATCCAGAATGCATAACGTCAAACCCTCTATGTGATCCTGTAGCTTAGACAATGTCTCAGCTAAGTCTAAATCTTGGAGAACTTCTCTCCCAATAGGTATCTGTGCTGGCCCACCTACCTCTCGTTGGTGCCCCATAGGTCGAATAGGTCCAACATATGCATAAATTAAAAAATGTTTTGTGTAGCCTTGGAAATAATAAAAAAACACAAAAAAAACATAGAAACTTTAAAATCAAAAACACTTTGGTCAAACAATTTACCTATGGCACTCCACTATGCTCTAACTGGTAACATCAAATCTGGATCACCATGGAAATCCACTCCTAAATATGGATATTCTGTGAAGGCCATATCTTTTCAATCAAACCACTCAAAGAATTCAGGGGTAAATGAGATCAATGGCTGACCAACATGTCTAGCAATAAGATCTACCCATCTCTGCATCCATGGATCTCTAGGTCCAGATACTCCCAATGAAATAAGTTGTGGCTGCATAAGTGGAATTCTCTCGAAGGTGAAAGAGATTAGGATCAATCCATAGCCAAATTTTTTTGTCTTTCCATTCTTTACCTTGGTCAGTTGTTCTTTCATGGATGAAAGAACTACCTCACACCAGTTGAACACTTTTGGCTCTAAACTCTCTAAAGCATATTGCATCTATGATATGTTTCCCAAGTGTAGTGTTGCATTGCCAGCCAGTTTTGCAAGAGTAAAGAGGATATTTCTCAATGGTAAATCACTAACATCCTTGATGTTAATCTTTCCGTCTGTGCTAGGTTGAGCTCCTTCCTGGCAGAACTATCATATATAGTCTCTCACTGATTCACGTCCTCTGGAAAATCCTAATAGTGAGATGGGGGCAACCTGCCTCGATAATCCAGTCAGAAAGTATATATCATCGATGGTAAAAGGATCACTTTGTCCCTGATGTGAAAGGCCTGATCGGTAGGATCCCAAGAATGAACAAGGAACTGTAAAAGCTCAATTTGTTGCTGCATGCTAGAGAGTTGAAAATACTTGACTAACCCACAGTTCTTGAGGGCCTCAACCGTACCTTGATTATTTAGGGAAATCATATCTTATTCTTCATGCTCTTGTTCTCTCCATATAATCACCATTTTGATCCAACAAATGTCTGCAATGCAACCATTAGACAAATTAGGATCCATTTTTTGCAAAAAGTAGCAGAAAATTTGGGAGAAAACAGTAGTGTAAATTTGGTTTTTGCGCTCAGCATACCCCTCCCTTAGAGGCAATGTGTTGCAATGCATAAAACCTTTTGGGTGTGTGAAATGCAGCTCACCTTTCGATACTGAAAGGGTGCATAGATCCAAAGTTAAAAAAATGAAACCCTAGGGGCCTAAGAAACTCAAAATTTTGCTTAAAACTAAAAATAAATGGAATGAAATGAAAGAGAAGAGAGATAGCTCTTACTTGGTCTAGACAGCATGAGGAATAGTCCACTGAATTCTCTACAATTAGCTAGTGAACTTTGAGGTAAAAATTGCTCCAGAGCACCAAAATCAAAGGGCAAAAGTGAAATGGTAAAAATGAATGGTAAAACTTGTTGTTATGTTTATTTCTTGCACATTGATCGAGTAAACATTAGTTTTTATTCATTTTTATCCATGAAATAAATATTTTTAATCTATTTTGATGGTGTTTTGAGTAGGTTTAACAATTTAAATGTAGAATTTGACGTGCTTAAATGTAAATTGAACATCTTTGACCACAACGCAAACTTTTATCTCTTTTTCGAGTTTTGTTAAAAACGAAAAGGGAACCCCCTTGGAGTCCTCTTTAAGCTCTTTTCAGACTCTCTAAACATGAAAATATTGTAGGGCGCTTGTCTTCTCCAGCTCGTTAAAGGATTGGAAACGATATCTATCTTGTATTATTTTATGCTTTTTTAGACTTGAGAGATTAATTTACAAAAAAGAACTTGTGGAGTCTCGTTTTCATCCCTTTTCAGACTCTCTAACCATGAAAAGGACCAAGTTATCTTTGTCATTAAACTTGTAAAAACATCAAATAGTGACAAACTTGTCCATCTAGACAAGACTGAGTTTCACCTTCACTAGACTTGTTAAAGCATCAAAGAGCGATGGACTCACTCGAAGGGTGAAATTATTCAAAAAGCATATGTTAGCCTCCTCAAGCTTGATAAAAAATAAAGAGGTACTGGTCAGCAATGACTAGGGAAATGGGAAAAAGCCGAGAAAAATTTATGGTAGCAAGTCGCTCTTGAACATGACAGTTTCACCTCAACACCATAACTATGTGATTTGGGTCATTCAGCTTGATGGTTATCACACCATTGGTCTATCATAAAATCCATTACTTTGTTTTGGGTGAATGATACCAATTCATCTTAGCATCACCGACATGTTTCAAGAGAAGTCATTCAGTTCAAACTTCATCCTTTGCAATACCGTAAACCTTCATTTTCATGACCGCCATTTCTGAACCTTGTGTCATCAGTCGATTTTTCATCTCCAAAATAATTTACCTCATTTCATGTCATTGATGTGGGATACATCAAGGACTTCTTGTGATGAGTTGCTTCTTGTCGACATCAGCACATCATCCAAGAAGTTGACTTAGAAACACCCCTTCAGTACCTTGAGGCTTGCATACATCAATGACAGGTTTCTCACTTCCGGCGATAGGTTGACATCACTGGCCTTCGACCGAAAGAATTTGTATGGTGTCTGCCATCAAATCATTTATATACACCATGCGAAATGTATTGAAGTACCTTGAGGGTCATTATCATTATCGGTGATTCCTCTCACGTATGTTAACGAATTACATCATTGGCTGGTAATCAAACAATGTCTTCCCATGTTTGACTTCAGAACATCTATTCACATAGTCAGACTTGTACTTGAGCGAAATATTAAATGTGATTGAAGACCCCGAATCTAGTTTCATCCATCTGGGCTATGATATTTTCATGACTACTAAATCAAATGTACAAAGGCCTTATATTCATGGTCAACCATTCATGGGTCTATATCTGTAGACGACTGTATTTGTACATGTAATGAAAGTTTATAAGTTGAGCATGGGTATGCCTTCCCTCAGCAAGTTCATGAGAAAAATCAAATTATCATGATATATATATATAGGAATTGATGCAAGTCACCTTTTGCTTCGAAACCTCCTCTCCACATGATAAAGAATTTCACTTGACATATATATTTACGACTTCATGCTTTAGGGGGAAATTGTTATAGATCCATTTGGGCACATCAACCCCAACCTACAAATCAATACTATTAGGGCTCATCAACCTCTAATTCAGTTGTTAAATGCCCTAAAGAAGTCAACCATCAGAATTCCTAAGCTTCCCAAGAAGTTCCATAACCAAAATAATCCAGAAGTTGCCTCTAAGAAGATCAGCACAAGTAGGCCTTCATTAGGGTGCATTGCACTGCAAACCATACACTGATAGGGTGTTATGTAGCACACTTGGTCCCTCTTTGGCCTATGCTGGGTGAATTTGAGCAAATTTCCATGAGGGTTTGAAATATTCCTTATCCATTGGATGCCTCTAGAAGTTTCTTAAACCTATCTACTCCTTTGAGCTCGTATTTGGATGAGGAAGGGAGTTAAGGAGCATCAATCCCTTACTCCTTCGTCCATGGAACTAAATTCTAAGTTTGGGAGGGCATTCATTATCACCATTTATGGCATCACTTTCTTCATTCACCTATAAAAATACCATTCATTCAAGTTATCAGGGGTTGGAAATTATTGAATTATAGGGAGATGCTATTAGTATGACACTTGAGTCAATTTAAAGTATTGTAATGATGTCAAAATGTCTTGCTTATTATGAGGAGAGGATGGGAATGAATTGGAGGAGTGATGTTGAATCGAGCAATGGGTTGTAACTCTTCCTTTTACTAATAAAGAATTCAAAGCTTTTTCCATATGCTTGAGTTATTCATTTATGCTTTCATATGTGTATCATGTACTTGATTCCATGCTATATTTAATCAATAAATCATTATCATATGCTTTGATCAATTTTTGCCTTATTCTGTGTGTAGGTACTCTTCAAGTGGATTAAGTATGGAGAGGAGCGATAGAGTTGGTCAAGGGAGATAAGGTGATCCAAATGGATCCAAGAATGCCTCTAAGTCTTCCTGAAACTATTAAAAATCATGCCAAAGCCAAAAATCCTTTAAAGGATCGAAAACATTGAAAAGAGGGACACCCTTAACGAAGCAGAGAAACAATATCGAGAGACCCAAAACCAGTGAAATAGTGAAAAAAATAGAGTAACTACAAGCGGAACAGGTAATGCACAGTAGCAGTTCGATCTAGCCGATCAACGGTCTAGATCAGATCGACAATCGCAATTGGCAGTCACCATTGGGTAGAGTTCGGTAGGATCCACATAGGACTAGTGAAAATGCACAAAAATATCAATGCTTTGTATATATATATATATATATAATATATATATATATATATATATATATATTATATATATATATATATATATATATATATATATATATATATAATATATATATATATATATATGGCGACGGGGATTGGCGGAGTTAATATGGACCGTCTATTAAGCACGCAAATCGACAGCCCATATTAACTTGCAGGATCACTATCGGGGGACTGTAGGGGCGCTTACAATGGCCTGGGGGCATTGTGATGAGTGATTGCGATGAGAAATCAAAGCAACCCAATGATCTGGATTTGATAGGATTATCAGTAATATTTTATAGGATTTCAAGTCCATAACAGGGTTATTTCGATGTATTTTCAATTTTTTAGTATTTCCAAAATACGAAGGAACCGAGTCATTTCGGTGTGCAATGGAAACTTATGAATGGACATGATAAGGGAATGAAGCATATTTAAGGACTTTTCAAGTCTTATATATGAGTTTTGGTGGATTGTTTCCTGTTTTATGCATATTTCTCTGTGTTTATGAAAAACGGACATGTTTGGAAATCTGATGGATTTCAAGGGGATCCAAGCATTCTTACATTACGGAATCGGTGGGCACCTCCCCTTTAGGTGTTATGCCATACTTAGGAAACGCTGGAAGAGGCATTCGAACGAACCGAGGCCTGGGAAATTAAAGAGCTGAATAGATGAAATGAACAAGCAGCGTTGGCTTTAAAAATCCACAGACAGAGAGCAAAGGGGGGCAGTGTTCAAAAGCAAATGCGAGACAAAGTTTAAAGTAGATTGAGAGCTATGTACTCAGAGGAAGCTTGAGGGATTCAAGTGAAGCTCTTGTAATTGTAATCTATTTGTTTGTGAGGCTCAAATTAAGCTCACTTTTGTAAACAAAACTCTGCTTGAAGACATAATAGAGAGGCCACCATTGAAGGCTAGACTAGGAGATGTAGCCCAAGAATATTGGGTGAAATCCTTATTAAATTTTATGTGTCATGTGTTATCTATTATGTTTTCTTACTGCTTCATTGTCGGTGCATTTCGCAATCTTATTGATCCATTGCATATAATGGCATAAACAAAACCCATGCACATAAGTCTGTAATATCTTATTAATTATCTTATATCTCATTTACAGATCATAAGGAGCAAGAGAAAGCTACAAGTAGGCTTCTTTGCCTCTTATTTTATCTATTGGTCATAGGAAAAGTAGAGGATAAAAACCCACCTATGGTTTTGTGCATGATTTCACACATGTTTTTTGGACGCGATGGTTTTCCGTCCATGGCATTGGATGCTTCAGAATGTATAAATATGTATTATAACATTGAAAGGAACATAATGAAAAATCAAGCTGGTAGTCCTGGTTTTGGGATCCAGGGGAAATCTCTATGTATATATGTTTTATGTGTTATGCTCGTGCATTGTTTATTTTTGGTGTTTTAGAATTCATATATAGGTAATTTCTGTACGAGATTAAAACCTACACACCATACTGAAGAAAAGCACAACCTTTAATCCATAGACAGATGGCCAAATAGAGGTAGTCAACTGGATAGTGATCCAATTGCTTAGGGGTTATTGCAGCAAGCATCCAAAGCTTTGGGATGAACATTTGTGTTATGTGGAACATGCTTACAACCATGCTAAACATTCTTCTACATAGAGATCTCTTTTTGAGACCTTTTTTGGTTTTATTCCAAGGTCTCCCTTGGATTTTGTCTTTGAGAAGGATATAGCAGTTGCTAGACATAGTGATGTTGACAAAGCAACCAGATTCATTGAACAGATCCAAGAGATTCACCAGGTAGTGAAGGAACAGCTGGAAAAGAGCCAAGCCAAATACAAGGCAAGGCATGATAAACACCGGGTGGAGCACAACTTCCAATTTGGAAATCAAGTATGGATGTACATCAGTAAGGACATAATGCAAGGTGAGGGAAAAAAGCTGAAGCCAATAAGGTATGGGCCTTTTAAGGTACTTGAGAAAATTGGTGAGAATTATTTCTGCCTTGATCTGCCAGCATACATGCACATCTATTTAGTAGTAAATTCATAACATTTAAGACTGTTTGAACCTTCATTAATTGAAGATCCTCAAGAGCAAAGTCAATTGCCTTCCATTAATGATCTGTTGCCTGAATACCTCAATAAGTTGCATGAAGATACAACTCTGGACAGGAAGGTGAGGATAATGTACAGAGGATATGTTGAGTACCTAAGGATTGGACTCAAAGGTTCAAAACCCAGCAGTACAAAATGGATAGAGATTGGACAAGTGAGGTAGCAATATCTTCACTTGATTGATGCTTGAAAACCAACTTATGGTGGTCCAAAAACCTTTTTGAGTGGGAAGGCATGATCCAAATGGATCCAAGAATGCCTCTAAGTCTTCATGAAACAATTAAAAATCATGCCAAAGCAAAAAATCCTTTAAAGGATCGAAAAAATTGAACAGACAGACACCCTTAACAGAGCAAAGAAACACTATCGGGACAGCCAAGGCCCATGAAATCGTGAGAAAAACAGAGCAACTACAAGCAGAACAGGTAATGCTCAGTAGTGGTCCGATCTGGCTGATCAACATTCTAGATCAGATTGGCGATCACAATTGGCGGTCACCACTGGGCAGAGTTCGGCGGGTTCCACATAAGACTGGTGATAGTGAACAACGATTAAGAGAATTCCTTGGCTAAAATCACATGATAGAATAATTTGTCAACGCGTTTCGAACCAACTAGTGTGGTTCATCATCAGGACAAGTTGAAGAATCAGATCTAGAATGCACGTTAAATAGTTAAAGCATAACATCCAACAACTATAATTATTGACCAGGTAACGACTAAATTGAGTACCTAACGGCTATGAGGAAACGACTAGTTTGACCGGACAGAGGGACAAGGGGGAAAGACCAATTTATAACTTGATTAGAGGTTCTTATTAAAATAATAGTTAGCTAATTTATTAAGTAAATATATACATTAGATTATAATAATATTAAAATAATAATATTTTTAAAATAATTAAATAATATTTTTTTAATTTTATTGTTTATAAAAAATTCTTTTATAATAAACCAAGATCTAAGAAAATTATTTTTCTTATATTAACTAAGATGAAATTGTACTATTACTAGAAATAATCTATTAAGGGACATACTTGATAACTAATATATTAATAATCTAATGAAGTTAATGTGTTAACCTTATTTCAAATAAATTCAAGGATATTATTAATAGGTTTTATACTATATCCCTACTAAGATTATTATATTAATATTATTACTATTATTGAATAGGGTATTAATATCTGAGTAATCTACTCAGTTACTCGATTTAGGGAATTAGTCAATGAAATCCATCTATTATAGTTTTAGAATTAATATAAGGGAAGGGTGGCTAATTTACATAAAAACATTAGAAAATAAAATGGTTATTTAAATATCAAGAAATATACCTTGAAGGAAGCAAAAGGATAAATCAAAAAAGGTAGGAGGCTAAAGAACGAAGGAATCAAGGAAAAACGAAAACCTTGAACCAACTATAAAAAGAGGGAGGGGGAGGAAACGACTAGGAGGTGAGGGCCGGGATCCAGCATTTGCTGATCTTCCACCCATCATCTACATTGAGATTGCTTGGCCTCCTTTCAATCTCAATGGCTTCCCTAAATTTACGGTTGTGGAACTGCGAAATTATAGCAATGATATTGGCCTCCTCAATACAAACATGATGTTTGGTCTTCTCTGCATGCTTAACTAGTGCAGAAGACTTAGTTCTCCTGTGCTTAAGATAAGCTGCATGCTCACTGATTCTTTGATTAATGGAGCACCCAATCTCACCAATATAGGGGGTCCCACAAGAACAAGGAATAATATAGACCCCTTTCATGTCCTTATGGTCGATAGGATCCTTCACTGATCGGAGGGACTTACGAATGGTGTTAAGGGGTCTAAAGGTTGAGGGGACATTATGATTCCTCAGAATCCTCATAATCCTGTCAGTGGTCCCTTGAACAAAAGGAAGATGGACCCCTGGGATACGTTCTTTAAGTTATCTTTTAACCACCGAATTCTTGGAGGCTTTGAGGAAAGCCTTCTGACCCATATACTTACTATAACCATTCTCGACAAAGACCTTGAGAAGATGGGATTTTTCTTTCTCGAAACTCTTTTCACCAGAAATCCTAAGGGCATGAGCAGCGAGAGTGTTGAGAATGCCCAACTTCTGAGCTAGGAAATGATGGGAACTGACATGGAGATATTGCTCAGTATGTGTTTTCTTCCGAAACACCTGGTGGGATAGAGAACCATCCATATTCTTAAAAATAAGAATATCAAGGAAAGGGAGAAAACCATCAACTTCCTGTTCCATGGTGAATTTAATGGCAGTGGACTGACTGATAAGATGATGGAAGAAGAGATCTAACTCCTATTGGCCATGCAGTCAGATGACATTAGTGTTATCTACGAGTCTTTTCCAAAGCTTAGGTAAGAGGCGAGCCAAGGCCAGAGATTTGGATTCAAAATCTTCCATAAAAAGATTAGCAATGACAAGGGATAGGGGTGAGCCCATGGAAACACCACAGGTTTGTTTGAAGAACTCACCTTCAAAACTGAAAAAGGTGGAAGTGAGATAGATCTCAACTAACCGAGTAGTATCGGGATCTATTAGGTGCTTGATAACATCCAAAGCCTCATTTATAGGGATGCACATATAGATGGAGACTACATCAAAACTAACAAGAATGTCCTCAGGGTCAAGCTTAAAATCCTTGAGCTCATCAACAAAGGAAATAGAGTCTTTGACAAAGACTCAATATGACCAACTAAGGGCTTAAGCTTAAAGGAAAGGAACTTAGCTAGAAGGTAGGTCAGACCACGAATGGTATTGATAATGGGTCTAATGGGAGCCCCTTCTTTATGAATATTAGGGAGCCCATAGATCCTAGGAGTAACAGGATTGCTCTCAATGAGTTTATGGCAAAGGGAACTCACGGAGCTACTGGATTTGATGGCAAGAACCACCATCCTAGAAATCTTCTTAAGCAGGTTTTTGGGAAGCTTTTTATAACTACCACTATTATGAAGATGATCTAACATCTTCTTGTGGTAGTCCTCCTTATTAAGAATGACAACAACCCCTCCTTTATCATCTTTCAGAACAACGATGTCCTTATTCTGGTTTAAGGATTTGAGGGCCATAAATTCACCCTTGCTAAGGTTACTCTGAGAGGGCTTTGCCTTCCTGCACAGAAAATCCATTGCATCTAAGGTTCATCATTTTGAACGATCACACTTGCAAGTTTCGAAGTTGAGGTCAGATCTAGCATTTCTTAAAAGATGCGGAGACTCCTCCATCATCCCTGTCTTTGCCCAGATAAATCATAGCCTCCATACTCCTCGGAACCATCACGTCTTCCTAAAAGATAGCCTGGCTCTAGTAAGATCTGAAATCGGCAAGGTTAGAAAAATCCTTGATCTGCTTTCCCATAATCTTCTGGTGTTGCATTTGGATCTATCGAACCTGATTTCCACCTCCCTCTGGGCTAGAATAGATGCATCTTCAATGTTAAAATCTCTGTGTGTAGAGGAGATAAAGAAGCAAGAATAGGTTATGAAGTTTCAGAAACTAACGCAAAATTCTTCACTATCCGTGGGCCCTTTTGAATCGTTGGAGGTGTCATCTCGCAACCCCATCTCAGCTGAACATATTTGCACCCTCTGGAATTGGTTATCCCGTGAACCTTCTGTTTCTCCTTTAAATTCCTCCTCGCTGATGACTTTGGAATACTCAGGGAGCTCTATTGCAGAGGCCAACTCCTCAGATCACCTCATTCTGCCCCTGATCCTCTCGATTTCAAGTTCTATTTCTCCACTTGAATATTCTGTGGGTTCCAGCACAGAGTCCAACCCTTCAGATCACCTCATTCCACTCCAGAAAATCTTAGATTGAGACTCTATTTCTCCCGCTATTCGTCCATGCGTGAACCCTGATCAGTCCATTCATGATTTGTCTTCTTTTGAGACTGTTCCTTTGCCTGGGGACGCGCTCGCTACCGATCAGAATGAAGATTTATCATAGTCAGTTGTTAAAGTCTCTAGTGCTGGTCTTGGCTACAATAAACCGGGATATTCACCTAGTTGTTCATCTCTGGAGGATTTGCTTAACCCGATGAATGTTTCGATGAAACCTATTGGTCCCTTGGTTCCTCTCGCTGGTATAATTAGACCCTTCTGCAGTAAAAATGAAGAGTCAAACATCGTCCTTTGTAGTGGTCTTTCAAATCAGAGTTCAATAGATGATAATAATAATAATAATAATAATAACAAATATTAAAAATAATAATATAAAAATGTTAAAAATAATAATAATAATAATAATATATTATCAACTATTCATAACAAGATCAAAGGCATAGCGAAGCATAATAATGATAAAAATCATAATAAGAGTATCAATAATAACATAGCATTAATTACTAAGAACGAAATTATTAATATAGCTAGCATTAATAATAACAATAGTAATGTTCTTAAGGATAATAATATGACATATATTAAAAATTTACCTCTTAATTACAACAATAAGATTATGAAGAGTGATAGTAAATCAAAGTATTTAATCAAATTTGATAGGAATAATAATTTTATATCTAATAAATATGGTAATAATAATAATACCAATCTTCCCTCTTCCTCTCTAGGCTTCTCAGTAAAGGTTTAAATTTTTCCCTAGCCCCTAAAAAGATCCCAATGGATGACATTATTTGTGACTTAGAATTCGAGATCAGGGGTTTGCCTGATAATATTAACGACACTATTAGAAAATATTGTGCTATGATCCTTAGGAAGGCAAAGCCCCCTCAGAGTAACCTTAGCAAGGATGAATTTATGGCCCTCAGATCCTTAAACCAAAATAAGGACATCATTGTTATAAAAGTTGATAAAGGAGGGGCTTGTCATTCGTAACAAGGAGGACTACCACAAGAAGATGTTAGATCATCTTCATAATAGTGGTAGTTATAAAAAGCTTCCCAAAACCCACTTAAAAATATTTCTAGGATGGTGGCTCTTACCATCAAATCCAGTAGCTCCATGTGTTCCCTTTGCCATAAACTCATTGAGAGCAATCTTATTACTCCTAGGATCTATGGGCTGCCTAAGATTCACAAAGAAGGGGCTCCCCTTAGACCCATTTTCAACACCATTGGTGGTTTGACCTACCTTCTAGCTAAGTTCCTTGCCTTTAAGCTTAAGCCCTTAGTTGGTCATATGGAATCTTTCGTCAAAGACTCTTCTTCCTTTCTTGATGAGCTCAAGTATTTTAAGCTTGACCGTGAGGACATTCTTGTTAGTTTTGATGTAGACTCCCTCTATATGTGCATCCCTATAAATGAGGATTTGGATGTTATCAAGTGCCTAACAGATCCCAATACTGCTTGGTTAGTTGAGATCTATCACACTTCCACCTTTTTCAGTTTTGAAGGTGATTTATTCGAACAAAACTGTGGTGTTGCCATGGGCTCACCCCTATCCCCTATCGTTGCTAATCTTTTTATGGAAGATTTTGAATCCAAAGCTCTGGCCTTAGCTTCCCTCTTACATAAGATTTGGAAAATATTTGTAGATGACACTAATGTCATCTGACTGCATGGCCAAGAGGAGTTAGATCTCTTCTTTCATCATCTTAACAGTCATTCCACTACCATTAAATTCACCATGGAATAGGAGTTGATGGTTGCCTCCCTTTCCTTGATATTCTTATTTCTAAGAATATGGATGGTTCCCTATCCCACCAGGTGTTTCAGAAGAAAACACATACTGAGAAATATCTCCATGCGAGTGCCCATCATTTCTTGGCTCAGAAGTTGGGCGTTATCAACACTCTCGCTACTCGTCCCCTTAGGATTTATGATGAAAAGATTTCGAGAAAGAATAATCCCATCTTCTCAAGGTCTTTGTCGATAATAGTTATAGCAAGTACGTGGGTGAGAAGGCTTTCCTCAAAGCCTCCAAGAATTCGGTGGTTAAACGAGAACCTAAAGAATGTATCCTAGGGGTCCATCTTTCTTTTGTTCAAGGGACCAATGACAGGATTGCAAGGATTTTGAGGAAGCATAATGTCCCCTTGACCTTTAGACTCCTTAACACCATTCGTAAGTCCCTCCGATCTGTGAAGGATCCTATCGACCCTAAGGACATGAAAGGGGTCTATATTATTCCTTGTTCCTGTGGGACCCCCTATATTGGTGAGACTGGGCGCTCCATTAATCAAAGAATCAGTGAGCACGCAGCTGATCTTAAGCATGGGAGAACTAAGCCTTTCGCACTAGCTGAGCATGTGGAGAAGACCAAACATCACGTTTGTATTGAGGAGGCCAATGTCATTGCTATAATTTCGCAGTTCTACCACCGTAAATTTAGGGAAGCCATTGAGATTGAAAGGAGGCCAAGCAATCTCAATAGAGATGATGGGTGGAATATCAACAGATGCTGGATCCCGGCCCTCACCTCCTAGTCATTTCCTCCCCCTCCCTCTTTTTATAGTTGGTTCGAGGTTTTTTTTTTCCCTTGATTCCTTCCTTCTTTAGTCCCCTACCTTGTTTGATTTATCCTTTTGTTTCCTTCAAGGTATATTTCTTGATATTTAAATAACCATTTTATTTTCTAATGTTTTAATGTAAATTAGCCACCCTTCCCTTATATTAATTCTAAAACTATAATATATTGATTTCATTGACTAATTCCCTAAATCGAGTAACTGAGTAGATTACTAGATATTAATACCCTATTCAATTAATAGTAATAATATTAATATAATAATCTTAGTAGGGATCTAGTATAAAACCTATTAATAATATCCTTGAATTTATTTAAAATAAGGTTAACACATTAACTTCATTAGATTAATAATATATTAGTTATCAAGTATGTCCCTTAATAGATTATTTCTAGTAATAGTACAAATTCATCTTAATTATATAAGAAAAATAATTTTCTTAGATCTTGGTTTTATTATAAAAGATTATTTATAAACAATAAAATTAAAAAATATTATTTAATTACTTTAAAAATATAATTATTTTAATATATTAATAATCTAATGTATATATTTACTTAATAAATTAACTAACTATTAATTTAATAAGAATCTCTAATCAAGTTATAAATTGGTCTTTCCCCCTTGTCCCTCTGCCTCATCAAACTAGTTGTTTCCTCATAGCCGTTAGGTAGTCAATTTAGCCATTACCTGGTCAATAATTATAGCTGTTGGAAGTTCTATTCTAACTATTTAACATGCATTCTAGATCTGATTCTTCAACTTGTCCTCATGATGAACCGCACTGATTGGTTCGAAATGCATCGAAAAATTATTTTATCATGTGATTTTAGCCGAAGAATTCTCTTAATCTTGGCATGGATCACAGAAGCCTCAATTCAACTAGTGAATAATGATATCAACGCTTTGTATATATATATATATATGGCGATGATGATTGGCGGAGTTAATATGGATCGTTGATCAAGCGCGTAGATCGACAGCCCATATTAACTCACAAGATTGCTATTGGGGGATTATAGGGGTGCTTACAATGGCTCGGGGGCATTGCAATGAGCAATCAGAGCGACCCGATGATCCGGACCCAATAGGATTATTGGCAATATTTTATAGGATTTCAAGTCTGTAACAGGGTTATTTCAATATGTTTTCACGATTTTTGTGTATTTCCAAAATACGAAGGAACCGAGTCATTCTAATATGCAATGGTGACTTATGAACAGACCCGATAAGGGAATGAAGCATATTTAAGGACTTTTCAAGTCCAATATATGAGTTTTGGCAGATTTTTTCCTGTTTTATGCATATTTCTCTTTGTTTATGAAAAATGGCTGCGTTCGGGAATCCGATGGATTTCAAGGGGATGCAGGCATTGTTACATTACGGAATCGATGGCCACCTCCCCTTTAGGCACTATTCCATACTTGGGAAACATTGGAAGATGGATTCGAATGGACAGAGGCCCGGGAAACTGAAGAGCCAAAGAGATGAAATGAACAAGCAGCGTTGGATTTGAAAAGCCACAGACAGAGAGCAAAGGGGGCCAGTGTTCAAAAGCAAATGCGAGACAAAGTTTAGAGTAGATTGGGAGCTGTGTGGGAGTCTGTGTACTTAGAGGAAGCTTGAGGGATTCAAGTGAAGCTCTTGTTATTGTAATCTATTTGTTTGTGAGGCTCAAATTGAGCTCATTGTTGTAAACAAAACTTTGCTTGAAGACATAATAGAGAGGCCACCACTAAAGGTTGGACTAGGAGATGTAGCCCAGGAGTATTGGGTGAACTCCTTATTAAATTTTCTGTGTCATGTGTTATCTATTATGTTTTCTTACTGCTTCATTGTCTGTGCATTTCACAATCTTATGGATCCATTGCATATAATGACATAGAGAAAATCCATGCACATAAGTCTGTAATATCTTATTAATTATCTTAGATCTCATTTACAGATCATTAGGAGCAAGAGAAAGCTATAGGTAGGCTTCTTTGCCTCTTATTTTATCTATTGGTCATAGGAAAAGTAGACGGTGCTTTGCACTGTTGTTTTAGACTTAGCTACTAGTCTAGGGGTTTAAGCGTTTATCCGTAGACACTAAAACCTCCCAAAAAAAATTGGCGACTCCACTGGGGAGCGATCATCCATCTTAGTAGCTTATCAACCTCTTAATACATTTCTACATACTGTACTTGTGGTCGTTCATTGAATTTCAGTCTTCTTTCATCGAAAATTGAGCCAAAACTGTGCCAAATTGTCTTCAAAAATTGCTTACTATCACCAGCACAACCCAATGAAGGACATAGTGCACTGAAATTCACTTCTCTCATAGATCCAATGTGTTTCAGCACACTATCTCTCACTGTTGTTTGCACTGATCCCTTGATGGTCAGTTTCCCATCTAGGAGCTGAAGTTTTTGAGCCAATTTTCTCCTGTTTGAAAGATTTATTGAATGTCAATGATGTATTGCCTCTGAAAAAGTGTTTCATCTCCTTACCTAGCCCTACTTAGACTAGGATTGATAAATGTTTCTTATGTATTTACTTTGTCATTTTCAATCTATAGTCGAAAGTTAGTTTTTGATTGATTGATCTTTAGCGAAAGAAAGTGTTGTAAAATCGTATTTTCCTTCGAAAATTGAATTGTCGTGAAATCTTCATTCATGAAAGATCAATTGATTAATGTGTGCAAATGATTAGTCTTTTCGTTGAAAGTGTCGTAATTCCTCATTTCTTTGAAAACAGAAGTGTCATAAAGTCTTCCTTTCCTTGAAAAGAAATTTTCACAAAATCGTCCTTTTTATGAAAAGAGAGTTTTGATCGATTGTGCATATTTCCTTTTTCTTCATTCACATTAAGGGAAATTGAAAAGAAATACATGCATTGCATTTTAGAGTTTGTGTTTGTGTGCTAAAAAAGGAATGGTTTAGGGAATTGCATCTAGTTTGTGCTCTTTGTTGATTGATCAAAAAGTACTTGTTTGCTTTATCCCTAGTAGCTAGGATTTTCATCGTTACATTGAATTGAAAAGAATGATTATCATGATAGTTGCATTCCTAGGAATTTCATAATACATCACATGGTGAACTTGAAAGGAAAATTCATAAGCAATATCAACTCAAAATGAACATCAATTTACCTAATGGAGAATTGTCATTAACGCAAACATTTAGTGGTTCTAGGTTAGATATGTGTTCTGGCGTCTTTAAACAAAGGAGTTGTCGTTGGAGGATAAGACTCTACAAGAGGTATGGACTCATAAGAAACCATCTCTTTCACATTTGAGGGTATTTGGATGTGATGCATATATACATGTTCCAAAGGAGAAACGAACCAAGTTGGATAGTAAATCTGAAAAGTGCATCTTTATTGTGTATAAGGATGGTTTAAAGGGTTATAAGATTAGGAATCCAGTAATAAGGAAGGTCGTGTACAGCCGAGATGTGGTGTTTAGAGAGGTGAGAGATGTTAATAAACATGAATTCCAACCAAAGGAACCTAAGAAGATAGAGTTTGAGCTAAAGGAGGAAGAACGAGACTCTATAGTAGAGGAGGAATCAGAAGATGAAGATTCACAAACTCCAGGTGTGAGAAGATTAGCTTGAGAAAGAAGGCAGTTAGAAAAATATAGTCCATCTGCTTTCTGTTCAAATTTTTCTTTATCTATTACTGATGATGATCCTAGAACTGTGAAGGAAGCAGTAGATTCAAAGGATGGAAAACTCTGGAAAGAGGCCATGGTTAATGAAATCGCATATTTGCACAAAAATGAGGCTTGGGATTTGGTGGAGTTGCCGGCCGGAAGGAAACCCATTGGCAGCAAATGGGTTTTCAAGAAGAATACAAATGCAGAAGGAAAGGTGGAGAAATACAAAGATCGGTTGGTAGCAAAAGGTTATTCCCAGATGTCAGGAATTGATTTTGGTGATGTTTTTTCTCCTGTTGCCAAGGTAACATCTATTAGATTACTTTTATCTATTTTTGGTGCTTTTGATTTTGAGGTAGAACATATGGATGTGAAGACAACATTTCTTCATGGGGATCTGGAAGAGGAGATCTACATGAAGAAACCTGAAGGCTTTGTGATGAAGGGTAAGAAATAACTGGTATGCAAGTTAAATAAGTCTTTGTATGGGTTAAAACATTCACCAAGGATGTGGTATCAGAAATTTGATACATTTATACGGGGACTTGGCTTC
>APFE031552269.1:0-10160 GCA_000404065.3 Pinus taeda | reverse complement strand
GCATGCCTAAAAGACATGCCCATTCACGAAAGGACACCTGCTTAGGTATATATATGCGGGTCCTAATTGTAACATTCATCCCTTATACATTTTTATATATAATAAATTATTATTTCAAATATCTTTTGTGTATTTTTACATTAAAGTCTACAGGCTATCAGTTTTTATGCTTCATAGAGGGAATCATGATTCATTAGTGCATTTATCGTTGTAGTATCTAGATGCCTCATGATGATTTATCTCATGAGAGACATTCATTTTTGTTTTGATGTAAATTTGTGTCATCCTATCAAGACTTAAGATGTAGGACATATTAGAATTCAGCATCAATGTGTAATTGATCACTTGACATCTTATACATCTTATATATCAGTTTTATTTTCATATTTATGCAACAATGTATTTGTTTGATGATGTTGTTGCTTTAGATGTTTAAAAAAATTAAAGAAAATGATTATTTTGTATTTTTTAAAAGTTTTATGATATTTTTGTATATTTTCTGATATTTCTCCTAATAGTGCTGATAATTATCTTCTGGACCCTTGCTGATATATTCACTGAGATGATAAATGTAACATTAGGGTGCACTAGCTGGTATGGAAAGAGGGTTTCTTCCCATACTTCTAATCATTTTCTTTGTGTTAACTCTCTTTGACATAGTGTTTAGCTGATTGATACAGCTGGAAATATTTTGATCAAAGTCATTATATGATTACACATGCATGCATGCTTATCTTTATTCTATTCTACAAATTCAGGATCCTTTATGTGCAGTTTTTGACCTAAATGACATCTTTGTTTACTTGCAGACTCCACTGTTCTAGCACATGTCTTGACAGAGTTGAATAAACGACACAATTATGGTCTAGATCTGTTCTTGCTATCAATAGATGAAGGCATCACTGGTTACAGGGATGACTCACTTGAGACAGTGAAACGGAATGAAATTCAGGTGTGTTTTAACCTTTAATGTTTGTCATATATATGCCATGTCCAAGTAGGTTCTATATTTCTTATTCCTAATTGTACTTATTTATTGGATCCTCAGTCGAGAGATACATATACAAAGTTATGGTTCTAACTTGTAGACCATAAGATTTACTCAAACAATTTATGTGAATGATTTCCACCTAGAAACTAAATGTCTTATAGTATATAGTTACATCCCTTGTATTGCCCTACTGTTCCTCGTTACTAGAAATATGTCACATGAATGGAAACACATAAACACCGCAATATGCATCCATAAAGATACACAAAAGCCAAGAATTATGCAGTGGACTAGCTTGCCTATGCAGTTTTATAAGGTACAACTAAAATGTAACTTTTCAGAGGGAATGCTTAGCTATTTCCTTTGTACTCATTGAGAAGAGTTATTATCTACATCCATCATGAGTGTTTTTGTGCTGTCACTATACATCTTACATGATGTTCTCTTTGTAAGTTTGTACAGTCCATTTTGATGTATTATATGTAGATCCTCTATCTCTCTATGTCATACATGTATACATGTACATGTACATTTATTCTATTCTAGAGCACACCATAATTGAGTTGCATGGATATGGAAACGAGGTTTGAGACATATACGGCAAATTTTCAATAAATTCAGATACGATACGGCAAAGAAATGACGATTTATATATATATATATATTATTTTTATATATTATATACTGTTATGAAGTATAATTTATATAAAATAATGTAAATAAAATAATCATAATAATGATTAGTTGATGAAGAGACATGTCTCTAAGGGCATGACTAGTCATGAAACGACACTTGCTTAGGTATATAAGCGGGCCACCTCCTTTGTAACCATCACATCATCTCATATCTTCTGTACATTTCTTATATAAATATATAGTCATATCATGGATATTTACATATATCAGATCTTCTGAGTATATTGTTGCTTATATGAACTTTGTTTGTTAGATTGGTATCAAAGCTGTTTGATCCTCTGGCCACTCAATCACTACACAGAGCCAGTTTGACACGGCCTTTGGCCATCAACCTTGCGTCAACATTGTTGTCGTGCATTTGAAGTGTTTCGCTATACAAGTGTTTGGAGATTCTCCATCTTGCTTGAGGTCTTTGGCCATTGAAAAGAAAAAAAAAAGTCAAGAAAAATAATATAAAAAAGGTGAAAATTAGTAATAAACAATATAGAATTTATATAAAATTATAATTAAAAATTCAAAAAATTAAAAGTTTATTATATATTTATATATATATATTATATAATTATATAAAAATATAATTTAAAAAAAGAAGTCAAAACAACTTACCTGGCTGCTACAGACCCGCTTGGCACCCATCGGCCGCCAGTAGACCACCTGCCATAAGTCATCGCCCCCGCCATTTTAAGATACAACTACCAACAAGCTTACGCCTCTTTGTTCAAACTGTGACAACTGCCACAACTCGCTCGATGGGAAAGGCTGCCTGTCTACCTGGCCTAACGACCATTGTTGCTGCACAGACCTGTGTCTGCACCGCCGTACCTTGAACCACCTCTACTTACCATTGCAACACCCCTGCCTCCATACAGTCAGTCGCCACAATCCGCCAGTAAATCTGTTGAAATAAGAATCACAGGAAATAAATTTCACAAGAGTGTCAACCCATTTGAAAGGGTGGTTGCATTAAAATTTCATTAGGTGCATTGAATTAATTCCCAAGCGGCCATTACAAACTGTTGCAACACTTGTTGTAGCTGTCCATTACCAACAAGCGTGAGACTAGGCAAAATTAAGGGTTTGAACTTGCCAGACCTTTTAAACTAAATATTTGCGTTATCACCGATGAGATATAACATAAATGGAGGTTGACATGCCCAGAAAACCCAAAAAAAGGAATATAGTCGAGCCCTCACTCTCCAAGTTTCTTGACTACATCATATACTTTGACAATTAGTTTAACTTTTGAAGCATTAAAATTACAAACAACAAAATAAAAGTCTATCAATTAATTATTTTTACTGAGTTGATTGTTGAAGAATGGATAACTAGGTTCGGTATTTACAAATGTAACTTTGATCTTTGTACTTGTCAAGAAAAAGAAATATTATTTTTGTAAATTAAATGCATGAGTTTCTTGCTCATTTCATAGGTTTAGAAAAGTCAAAGAGTCAAAGTCATATGTAAGGAGCTCTTCTTGAGTCTTCATGTAATATATAGGGGTCAACCGAATGTCTAAGAACAACCCTCCAAGAACAACACAATCCTCTTGAAGACAAGTGAGCAAAACGATGAAAAACACAGTCACGTCGGCCAACAAAACTGAATATAGAGTCATGTCTATTCAATTGGTAATGTTGGCGTATTATGGAGGCACAACACCTATAAATAGGTGGCTAGAGTCACCACAGAAAAACAGAACTGTGGATCACAGAACTGCGTGAGGATCACAGAACTTCGGATCACAAGACTTTGGATCACTTTGAAATTTCGATGGCACATAATCTCGGGCAAGCACAGTGACAAGATCTCGGTGGCAAGCATAGTGATACATAATCTCGGGTCTCTCTGTAATGTTTTGTGGGAAAAAGGACTTTGGATACCTCTGTTATCCTCACAGTAAAATATATTAGTCTCATGACCATGATCTCTTCTAGTTTTCAATGACTACTGTCTCAAAAGTTACAGCCTCGACATGCATATAAAGAACCTCAGGCGTACTCTGTCTCATCTTGTGTATATATGTAGTCATAGTCTTGATGTATCTTCAATGGAGAGGATCATACAGTCTCGGCATAACATCAAGAAACATTCATGATCTAAGTATAGTCACAACTATGATCTCAGATCTCTGTAGTAGTGCCGCAAGATGATACAGTAATGATGGTGCAGTTGAGATGATGTGAAGATGGAGTAATGATGCAGAAGCAATGATCTCATTGTCATAATGAGTATCTCAGTAGAGGCACAATAATGTTCTCAGTGATGACAACAGGAAAGAAGATCTCAGTAATGCAGTGATGATGAACTCAGCAACGACGAAGAAGAGGATTGGTGTCTTGGTCTTGTAGTGGCATAGAAGGTCAAGGGTCATGGTCTTGGTGTTCATCAATTGGAATATCTATAAGAAGAATTATGTGCGGGTTTTCCCCTCCAAGAGGGAGAGGTTTTGGCCCTGGTAGAATGCCAACATCTTGTGTTCTTGTCTCTTTGTTTTCGGTAGCTATTTGATGAAATAAGAAACACACACTCTAATAATGTCAAAGAGAAGATTGTGCTAATAAGAAAATAAAAAATGCCTCGCAAATAGTTGTCAAGTCAAGAAGAATCTCATTAAATTCATGTGCCTTAGATTCTTCAACATGGTATCAGAGCTATGGTTGCAGTCTAAGGAAGGGCATAAAAGAGGCATACAAAGCTCTGTCTTCGAGGACATCAAAGCAAGATGGAAGGTTTGAAGGAGTAAGTCTACAACAAGCAAGTCTACACTCAATATCAACTTCAATGATTATATTCATGCACTCAACTCATGTTCAGTTTGATGGAATATATCAGTACCGTTCCTGGGATCCTCACTTCTTGATCACTGAACCTTCTCTATGAAATAAATTATAATCTTGGCATACATGACAGAATTGATCGAAGGAGTGCCTCTCACAATCCATATTATACCACTGTCTCAGTATAGTCATTGCAAGAAGGCAATTTCGGTGATAAGACAACCTTTCTATACAGTGCCTATCTACACAAAGATATCACTGTCTCGATACAGTGTCATAACAAAATACTTGTCATAGTATCGGATCTTAAACAACATGATGCTCATATCAGAACATAAGCCTCTCTATATCATTATCATGGTTTGGATAATGCTCGATGTAGGTGTTTGCTGATGCACTCTAAGGAATACTAAGTGTGATAAAATCAACTTGTGGGATAGTAGTCTCAGTAGCATGTCAACAATGTGCTCAAATACATTAAAGATGAATTGGGAGTCAAGATGATCCCAAGATCATAAAACAGTATCGGTGATATCAAGATCATAAATGTCACGATGCTAGAAGGTCTCCAAAGAAGTTTTGGTAAAAGGACGCTAGCGGTTCATGATGGGAAGCTCAAGCAAAAGAAGCATCAAGGTTAAGATCTCCTCTTCACATGCCAAGTAAGTATCTTTCATGTTTTTGGTTTAATATCTTTGTTTCGCAAGGAAATAGAAATATTGGAGGATGGTCATAGTACTCATGAAAAAAGTCCTTGCATAAGATAAGGAGGATGTAATAATCCTCATAGACAAGAGAAATCATTGATGTCTATGGAAAGGTCTCTGAAGGTCGAACAATACTTGAATGTTTCAAGAGACTCATAGGAATCATATGAAATCACTCAAAGGTCCTTGCATAAGATAAGGAGGATATCATAATCCTCAAAGACAAGAGAAATCATTGATGTCTATGGAAAGGTCTCTGAAGGTCAAACAATACATGAATGTATCAAGAGACTCGTAGGAATAACATGAAATCACTCAAAGGTCCTCACATGCTAAAAGAGGAGACGTAAAGAGAGATATATGAAATTGTAGAAGATATATTCTTTGAAATTATAATAAAGAAGGTCACATCAATTAGACCTACACAAAAGCTTGGTCCTCAAGCAAAGCAAGACAGAATAAGTATAGCTAGGACTTAATGCAATAGAAAGATTTTGGAAGCTCATATCACTGAAAGATGGAGGAAGCTGAAGAAAAGGGCCAAGGAAAGAGGGAGTAACAAATCTCTTCTATGAGTAAGATAGTATTCCTTACAAAAAGGGTCCTACCATAAGCTCCTAAATCGTATGCTATAAGATATGACCATGATAATAAGATGCATCATGACATCGTGGAAGCATTAGAAACAAGAGTTCGTGACATCACCCTGGGAATCATGAAAGACAAAATCCATGGTAGAAAAACATGTAGGATATAGCTCTTGGGAAACCTCAGTAGACATTGAAGGAAAGGAAGACGTCATCTAAGAGAAGGCTCATCATACTTCAAGTCAAAAAGGGAAACATCTGCTAGATAGGGATCTTTAAGATCCTCAAGATTCTCTGATGGAATCTTCACTGATCCAGGGATGAAGCAAGTGTTTCGATAGAAACTCCAACTTGTGAAGTTCATGAATAATGATATGATGACATAAGAGCAGTTCAAGGGGTTGAAGATATTTCAATCAAGGAAGCTGCTAAAAGAAGCTTGGACAACCTAAAAGGTAAAATAAGATATGTATGCTTGTGTTTAATATTATAATGTCATGTCGTATGGTTGTAGGTAACATGGATCATTGCTTCTACCTTAAGAAGCATGATCAAGAGAAAAAGGATCTTCTCCTCTGAAAGGATGCAGGAAGGCATAAGTCATGATCGATGAAATCAACATAATACATCCTCATGTGAAGTATGAGGTGATTGACTACAATGAAGAAACTCTAATTGAAAGCTACTGGGAATGAAATGTGTGAGTAAGGAAGTGATCGTGAGATACACAACCATGATAAAGGAAATCACCATCCAAAAGACCAAGAAGATTTGACTAGGAAATCTCCTGAAAAGATATAAAGAATCTGATGAAATTTTGAAAAAGATGAGTACCCTTGACAGTGGATATCTTTGGGAGATATTTCAATATGTGTGCAGGATGTTGATACCTACAAAAAAGACGTGATGGAGAGCCACCTAGTGAGGTACGATTTGATTTAATGATATACTTGATTTATTGAATAATATCTGGATAAGTTCATGCAGGGCTACTTACAAGTACAACTAGCATTCATGTGATGAATGGAATAAGCATGATGAGAAAGAAGTAGTCATATGACAAAGGCTCCAAATATGAAGAAGACCACTTTCCATGAAGAAAGGAATGACATGATGAGCTAAGAAGGAAAGTGATCGATGACAGTTGCCCTACAAGAAAGAAGCTCAACTAACTTTCATGACATAAAGGAGAAAAGTTGATCAAGCAACTGAAGGACCCACAAAGAAGAAGTTGTTGATGTATAGAAGAATTCCTAGCTAAGAGGGAGCTATGGCAGGTCCCTAATCAAGAGGGAGCTTGGATTAGATCACCCCCGACTACAAAGGGGTGACAATTGTGTTTTTCTATTTCATGTGTCATGCACTAGACCAGGACTAACAACGGTAAGTCTAGGTGAAGGCCATGGATGGAAATGAAGGCACATGTTAGACACAACATTCTTGTCTTCACCTGGGAAGAAAGAATGGAGGGTTGGGTAATCATTTGGCATCTGATGCTCTTTGAGGATGCGTGTGGCATCCAAGACAAGAGTAGGCAAGAGGATCGATATTCTTTGAGGGCTGGGAACCCAAGATAAGAATAGTCCTTGAAGGTCATACTAAGTGAACACCTGGGTGGGTATGTACCTTGAGAGACAATGATGAAGGTGTTTATAAATCATTGGTCTTGCCAACATTGTAGCTCATGGTCTCATGGAGAGATGGCGCTGTTAGCCAAGGTCTTGCACTGTGACAATGCTGGTTGATATGATGCTATACAGATGGGTTACCAATCCGATTCTTCTTATGAGAGATTCTTCAGATTGAGAATGACCAAGTACCATTATAAATACCTCCCTAATTAAGAGGGAGTGTTGAAGAAAGTTTAACTAGGTTTAGTATTTACAAATCTAACTTTGATCTTTGTACTTGTCATGATTTTTTTTTGTAAATTAAATGAATGAGTTTCTTGCTCATTTCATAGGTCTAGAAAAGTCAAAGAGTCAAAGTCATATTTAAGGAGCTCTTCTTGAGCCTTCATGTAATATATATGGGTCAACCGAATGTCTAAGAACAACCCTCCAAGACCAGCACAATCCTCTTGAAGGCAAGAAAGCGAAATGATGAAAAACACAATCACGTTGGTCAACAAAAATGAATTTAAAGTCATGTCGGTTCACTTGGTAATGTTGACTTATTATGGAGGCACAACACCTATAAATAGGCCGCTAGAGTCACCACAGAAAAACAGAACTGCGGATCACAGAACTGTAGATCACAAAACTTCGGATCACAGGACATCAGATCACTCTGAAATTTCGGTGATACATAATCTCGGGCAAGCACAACGACAGGATCTCGGTGGCAAGCAAAGTGATACATAATCTCGGGTCTCTCTGTAATGTTTTGTGGGAAAAGGACTTTGGATACCTCTGTCATCCTCACAGTGAAATATATCAGTCTCATGACCATGATCTCTTCTAGTTTTCAATGACTACTGCCTCAAAAGTTACAGTCTCGGCATGCGTATAAAGAACCTTAGTCATACTCTGGCTCAACTTGTATATATACACAGTGACAGTCTTGATGTATCTACAATGGAGAGGATCATACAGTCTCGACATTACATCGAGACACAGTCATGATCTAAGTATAGTCACAACTATGATCTCAGATCTCTGTAGTAGTGCAGCAAGATGATACAGTTTTGATGGTGCAGTTGAGATCATGTGAAGATGGAGTAATGATGTAGAAGCAATGATCTCATTGTCATAATAAACATGTTAGTAGAAGCACAATAATGTTCTCAGTGATGACAACAACAAGGAAGATCTCAGTAATTCACTGATGATGAACTCAGCAATGACGAAGAAGAGGACTGGTGTCTCTGTCTTGGAGTGGCATAGAAAGTCAAGGATCATGGTATTGGTGTTTGTCAATTGGAATCTCTATAAGAAGAATTATGTGCGGGTTTTCCTCTCCGAGAGGAGAGGTTTTGGCCCTGGCAGAGTGCCAACATCCTGTGTTCTTGTCTCTTTGTTTTTGGTATCTATTTGCTGAAATAAGAAACACACACTCTAATAATGTCAAAGAGAAGATTGTGCTAATAAGAAAATTAAAAATGCCTCACAAATAGTTATCAAGTCAAGAAGAATCTCATTAAATTCATGTGCCCTAGATTCTTCAACATTGATAAGAGAATGTTAAGGAAGAGACAGTTAAGATAAGGTAACTTCAATTCCTATATATTTAATTAAATTAAAAGATATTTTTATTAATAAGAAATCCATAAAGGTATTAAAAGATATTTTTATTAATAAGAAATCCATAAAGGTATTAAAAGATATTTTTATTAATAAGAAATCCATAAAGGTGTTTAAAGTCCATTAAAGAGAAAGGACTTATCATATTTTAAAGAAGTGTGTCACTCATATGAAAACTATATAAATTCCTTTGTTAAAATATCGAAGTAATGTTTGACAAAAGTATTGACTAATACAAAATGAAGTCATTAACTAAAGAAAATAAATGGATCCTTAAGGAAGGAGGTTTCTCCTATAAAGGTATTCCAATTGTGGATTATGATTATTTATATTAAAGAGGTGTATCCAAGGGAAAGAGATTAGTATCACTATTAATACAAGCACCGAGAATAATTACATCAATATTAATTTGACAAATCAACTATTAGTTCTAGAGCCCAATGTAGGCGAAAGAAAATGTATTTTATCCATGTTTTTATGCTTTTTATATCTAATTCGTCATTCTACATGCTTTTGTTGACATATATGCAACAGAATATATAAAAGTATATATTATATAAAAAATTCGCTCACAATTTGCTTCCAATTTGCTCCCGACCCGAGAGCTTTTGAAAATGTCGCTCCCTGCTCCTGCGTCCACTCCCTCTTCCACTCCCGCTCCCAAGTAACCTTGGTCTAATGTAATTATTATGTATTTGTCAAAAGAAAGAAAAAGAAAAATTATTGTAAAAGAAAATTATTTATAAGCATGGGTTTCATGCTCTATTTATTTTGTTTCTAGGTCAAAGCATGTTAAATTTGGACAACTAGGTCCAAACTCCGTGTTCTGATGATCAGATTAAGAGGCTAATATTTTTGTTGGATTCCTCTTTCAGAGAGGTGTAAAATCCATATAAAAATAGTCTTAATCCGATGAGCAGAACTTATATTTTGAATTTATTATTCTTAATAAATTATATGTGCTAGGTCAGCCAGTTTTGTAATGTAGGCTCACATGCCCAACAGATGTGTCACACACCCTCATTGATGTATATATATACAGGAAAAGTTGGAGAGAATTTAAAACACAATTCAACTCACACCTTCCTCTCTCATCTTAGAGAATACAAGCTACCTGGAGGACGAATTCAGCCACACGTGGGAAGGACGAAGAGGACAGA
>APFE031552266.1:0-13054 GCA_000404065.3 Pinus taeda | reverse complement strand
TTGCACTTAGCCTCGTAATTTTGATATATCATGTTGCATTTCTTCCTCTTCTTCATGATTCATACCAGAGATTTCGGGTTTCTTACTAGGGGTTTCCATTTTATTTCATTGGGTCATCAATTAATGATAATTATGCTTCACAGTTCCCTTTGAATAACTTCCAACTACTTTCTCAAACAAAACTTATGCAAAAAAAAAAAAAACTACACACTTTTTTTTTCGATTTGTAGGAGCTCGATATTGAATCTAATGTATCTCTGTAATTTTGGATCTCCAAGGTCAGAAATTACATACTATAATAACCCTCTAAGTCCTCTTTCTAACTCCACAAGTCTTATCGAGTTTGGATTCTCCAAGAAAGCATTATTCCCAATATCCCACAATGACCTAATTATAGACTGGTTCAGTAGAGAGAACTTTTACGAAGTTCCATGTGTCACTGTTTCAACCTTCGGCCTTGAAAATGATACCCAACAAACTAAAGTCTATCCTTTTTCTGTCACTTATTATGAAATTTGAATCTGATTCTCAAATAGAAATTTATGACGATTTGCCCAAGGTCACCTATTTGATATCAAATTCTGGAGCCTGTAGAAACCCTCACTTCCTCGGATCGTATATCCAAAAATAGAGTGATAAAATATCTAACATTCATAGAAGAGGTTCACCACAATTTTGTCTCAAATGGCTTTTAATTTCAGCTTCTAAAGCCTTTTAGAAAAACAGTTATAGCGAAAATTCCACGATGACCTATTTGAAGCAGTGAAACCCTAGAATCCAAAGCTCTGATACCAAATGTTATGCAACCAACTCACAAAATAGAATAATAGATAGATCAACAACTTCAAAATTAGCCTCTTCAATGGGGAAACCTCCTTTACATTACACAAATGAACAATTCTTGGATGATACAAATGACAAAACCTCCTTTCTATATATAGGAGTCTAAGGGGTCACAATATAATCATAGCCAACATAACAATAATAATGTAAGCTCACAAAAATAACAATATTGGGCTCCTGTGGGGTACAATAATAACAATATGGGGACAACAGGGGCACAACAATAACAATAAGGGCTACAATGACAATAATAATGGGGGAATACACTACTATTATAAGGACCTAACATACTGTAATTGGGGAAATTAGCTATCCTTTCTCAAAGAATAAATAGAACAAATTAAGAGATATTTCACACATATATGAAGAGAGAAAGAGAGTTGGGGGAAGGAAGAGTGCATCTGAAAGAGAAGAATATAATATCTTCTAAAGAGACCAACAAGTATAGAAGGTCTTATAGTTTGTATCATTTTTGTAGTTATCTTTTCTTCTTGCATAGGTTGTACATATTCAAATCTTTCCATGCACCTTTATATATAGTCATATAATGTATTATTGTAGCATTCTTTAGTTATTGAGGAGGAAAAACAATTATTTCATATCTAGGAAAGGAAGAAATAGAGTAGGTTTTACTATTGTAAATATGACTTATTTTCATATGTCATACAACATAATTTATTTGAGGTGATGTTATTGACCATACAACTATTAATTAAAAGAAAAACACAAAGGTCACGTTCTAAGATTTGATCAAAGAAATGAAAAACTGATTTGAAGGGAAAATATTTGTGTATGTGTTTTATTTATTTTGTTATTCATATTTCCAATAGTGGTGTGATTGATGAAATTTTTAGAAAACTAAATCTCTGATTTTATTAAATATATTTTTAACTATTTAATAAATTGCTAATATGACATTAGTTACCTAGTTGAAAAATTCACATGGTAATAGAGCAACTTTTATGATTAGGATTCTCAATGATATGTAGCAGTAAATCAACTAATAAAAAATGATTTGGTTATTAGTTACATTATGAAGGTCACATATATTCATGATTAATTTGCAATGGCTAGGGAAAGGGTTGAAGATGTAGAGATATTGAACATGTAACTAAATGGATTTTTAGCTTCATGAGAACCATTTATTAAAGGTATTTATGCTTGTGAGAACCTTCTTTAGTTTGACATTTTGTCGGATGATTTTATCTAGGAGGGGCCTCATGGACTTAAAGACTAAGAAGAAGGGTGACGATGAAAACCTATTCCTATCTGGTTAGACAAATAAGGGTAGCAGTAAAGGATCTGGAAAGGGTAAGGGAAGACTTGAAGAGTCTAACCACAACCAAGAAAAAAGGATTTGAGTAATGTCAAGTGTTTCATATGTCATAAGCATGGTCATTACGTATCACATTGTCTAGATAAGAAGAACAGTAAATGGAAGGAGTAGTAGGAAACATGTAGTAGCCTCTACTGAAACTCAAATGAATTAGTTTATTTCCACTCTTGAGAAATATTTCGTGATGGTATCTTTCATTTCTAATAGCACAGATATGAGGAATGCATTGTTTATAGATAGCGGGCCAACTTTTCATATTACATCTACCTAGAAATTGTTTTCTAGCCTAACAAGGTAGTATTCAGGAGTATAATTTGAGATTGATGATGATGCCAAGTACTCAGTAGTAGGATTTTGTTATATTCCCTTATATCTTAAGTTAGGTGCAATGTACTCAATAAATATCAAAGTATAATATATTACTCAACTCAAGAATAAGGTTCACACTCTATATAACAAAGCAATGAACTCAATAATGTAGATAAAACCCCTTCGATAGTGTAACACCATGAAATATTCCTTAAAGAAGGAAAACATGCCATAAGAAATGCTTTCTATAGTTACATTTTATTATTCACAATACATCCATCATATTAATTCTACTCTTTTTTATAATTCTACATAACCTCTTAGAAACATTTTAGAGAATGAACTTTCTAGTAGGTGGAACCTTCTAGTAAGTCTTCTTACATTCATTAGTTCCACATTACTACATGGGTATTATTTACTAGAAATTGCCTGCTCATATTGAAATACAAGGTACCTAACTATTATTATTCCCCTTGGGTACCTTGCTAGCCTCTCGATATTACCCTATAGGCATATTGCATTGCATCCTCCTTCACATGCCTTGTTTATTAAAAATTTAGGAAGAAACCATACAATATGATTGCCTAAGAAATGTAGCTAGCTAGTGCCAAGTGTAAGAATCCATCCATCCTAGTGAAATGTGAGCATGGGGTGCAAATGCTTCCTTGCCACCTTGATCTAGAATTTGATTTCTTCTTGTTGTGCTACTTTGATATATCCATGCACTTTTTCTATGCCTCCATGTGTATTTCAACCAATTTCCTTTTTCTTTCCATGTTGTTCCACAATAAGTTTGTTAATGTGCATGTCATTGCCATGATGACTTTTGTATTTCTAGGTGGTGTGGGTAGCGATATACGTCCATCTTAGCTCTTGATTGTTTAGGCTTGGACTCTTCAACACGACGTTCTTTTGAGTCATGTGGGTCCATAGATTTTGTATCCAAGGGATTTCCTTCATGTTCTTTAATAGCTTCTTCATATGGACGCTTTAGACATTTCTTGTTTACTAAGAGGTATATCCTACAATTTGATTTTATTTTTCTTATAACAAATCTTTATAAACTTCTTTTGTACATTAATATTCATCATACCTCTTCATTCCATCAAATTTTATCCAATAATAATATCCACATCATTCATTATATGGAATGAAAATATGAACACAACATGTATTTATCCAAAGTGAGCTTCAAATATTTAAAAATTTGAATAGTCTCAACCTATGTGCTTTGGATATGTTTTGCAAGACCTTGCACTTTGTTAACCAAATGAATATTGATGAAATTATTCTGGAATATAGGGATAATTGAAACAATGACCTTTTCTTTATGAATACATCTATGAAACTATAATATAGAGTTTCCATATGAAACTGAGTCCATATGGATCTCATTATCCTTATTCTTGGCATGATACCATCTATTTAAGTATATTTTTTCATATTCCTCACATGAAAATACCTTTATTTTATAATATTTAAGTCCATATAAGTTCCACCATATGATATCATCATCCCTTGAATTCATGTATAGACCTATTTTCAAAAAAGAAATTACCCAAATTTGACTTTACCCATTTTATGAATTATTCAATATTACAACCATCATCTTTTCCCATAAAATACATATGCTTATATTTCCAGAAAATAGAACTATAGCTAATATAAATAATTTTTTTTTTTTTTTTGCTAAAGCAAGAGTCGTACCTTCATTGTCATTAAATCAAAAAATAATTTACATAGATTACAACCATCCAAGTGGATCCATGGACTAGGAAAAATCAACCACCCAACAACCAAGGGCAACAAGTTAAGGGTGTAAACCCTAAACTCTCCCAATCAAAACAATAAAATCCCTCAAGTGCCGGACCGTACCAAGGCCAGCCATACAACCCACCATTAACCGAATGGGGGATTAAACTCAAACCAAAGAAATACCTAAATCAAAACTGAAATCAACATTGAAGCCTTTAATCGCCATCATCAAAGCACCCTGCCCGATCCAACGGTGGGGGAAGAAATCGCAGTGCCAAGGAGCCTGACGGTTAATCGTATGGACCCATGGACAAGCACGAAGGATCCTGACCGTAGATCTCCCAAGTTTGATCCAACGACCGAGGATGATATCGCACTGCCAAAAAGCTTGCCTTCTAACCACATGGACCCACTGACATGCACGATGAATCCTAGCCGTCGATCCTCTGTGCTTGATCCGACGGACCAGGATCATATCGCACGAGCTTAAAGCACAGCAAGTTAGTGTGCGATGAGGGCGGTATTCGTATCCATCCCATCGCCACGTGTAGTGACTTGAGTGGGATCGCTCCCAAAACTTAAAAACCACTTTCTGGTTGAAAGGTGCCCGATGACCAGAAAACCACTTTGCGGGCGGAATTACATTCCCGTGAAGAGAAGCAAGGAAATCCTAACCATCACGAAAGCTCGGAATTTGGATTCTCACTCCAACCCCTCTGCACCAGTTGTTGAACCCCTGTAAAGTATAGTCCCAACCCTCCGGCCAACTACCCAGGTTGCAGGATCTGCCGAGCAACCAAGGAAGGGTAAAAATGAGGAAAAAGAAGCAACTCATATTGAAACGAATCTATCTGGCCAAAGCCTTCATAGCTTTGTTGTGATACATCATCATATCTTCATCGGCTTGGCAGTCACACTGTTCCTTTAGTTTATTCTGAGACAACCCCTGCCAACCCATCGCGACTTTGTGAATGGTACAATTCACTCCTTGGTTGGCCAATAAATCTGCCAGTTTGTTAGCCTTCCTACAAACATGGTTAAAACTTACCATGTGTAAGCATATGAGGTGACGCTAGATCCGTTGAAAGACCTGGATCAACCTACAATGTTTTGAAACCTTCTCCAACCCCGTGCCCTAGCTAATTCTTTTGTCTGAGTTAATGATTAGCTGAGAGTCAACTTCGATAATCACATTTTGTCGATTATCCTTCACTAGGATTTCTAAGCATTGCTCCATAGCCATTAGTTCTACCATGTTGTTAGTGGATCTGCCTAAATGGAAATGGAAGATGGAAATGATAGTACCTGATTCATCCCTTAACACCCCTCCAAAGCCAGCAATAGCCGAGTTGCCTTTAGAGGCCCCATCAATGTTATACTTTAGAAAACCCTAAGGGGGAGGATGCCAAAAGTCCTACTATGATCCAGCTTTAAACAGGAACGCAACAAAATACAGAGATAACCATATACACAAAGATGCAACGGAAATAATACTTCAATTCATTAATGGAAAATACTGAAATATGCTTACGACCAGAAATGGAAATAAACCAGCTAGGGCGATGGTAGCTTATCTCTGAGAAGGGATGTGGTTGCTACATGCCTCTGAACTGTCTTACAATGAGGCTCGAAGGCCTATTTATTGTTGAGAAACAATGGAAAACCCTTCACATCCCGAAACCTAACCCTAGAAGATGAAATTCCAAATTGTGGGCCCCGTTTTGCGGTGAGTTGGACAGCCAACTTCCCAGGGTCACAAATTGGTCATATTATCTCCATTTGACGCACATGATAGCCCGTTGGAAAGATATCTTTGAGGACTACGACAGAAAAGGCAAATTTTTGACAAAAATATCGCTAGCGGTAGATTTCCCAGAAAACATCGTTTAGGGCCTCAAAACGGCTCTAGAAGTTTAGGACCCGAAAAACTGCTAAAAATAGTAAACTGTGCTATAATTAAGGAAACTGAAAAACTGAAAGAAACAGTTGTGGGGATCCAAATGGGATAGGTGGGTGGCCACCAACATCCACCTGGATCATGCTCAGTTTCCATTATCCTAACCATTCTATCCAGGCCTTGAGGAAGAAGCCCTTGCATGCCCAACTATCTGAGAATTCTCATTTTAGCATCTAAAGGTGGATTCTTAGGGGGATTTCTCACAGTCGTACTAACCACCTCCCTAAGTTGTCTTAATATCTACTCAAAAAGACATTGGAAAGGTCTCTTTTCATTTTTAAAGATCCTGTTGTTCCTTTCTTTCCAGACATTCCAAATAATGAAGCTAGGCGTGACAGCCCAAGCTGAACACAAAATTTCAGAATCAGAAAAATTCATCCTCCAGTTGTTTAGGGTATTGAAAATACACCCTCTATATCTGTCTGTCTTTTGGAAGATGGTGCCAAAAGAGTCCCACAATCTAGAGGTGAAGATGCAACTGTTGAGGAAGTGTTCCATAGTTTTCTCTTGGGCCTCACAGAGCTGGCATCTGGAAGGCCCCACAACCCCCCTTTTTCAAATGTTATCCCATGTCAGAATTTTCCTATGGTAAACCAGCCGCATGAAGAGTTTAATCTTCATCCAGCCCTGATGCCTCCATAGATTCTGCCACATTCTGTCCGGAGCAATAGAATCCAGCTCAAGGAGTATGCATTTTTCCTCCTTAAGATTGAAGGTGGCCTCTCTGTTGTTGCCCCATCTTAACTGATCATGCCCCCCTAGTACAAGAATCTTTCTTTGTTCCAATATTTTCATAAGAGCTTCTCCTTTTTCTTTCAAGAGGCTGCCCTCCCTGTGGACAATATTCCTCCAGTTTCTCCATTTTCCTACATTATTGGTTTGATCCCAAAAATATTTAACCTTAGATAGCCCTATGATGTCTGTCTCTATCTTGAGGTCCTTAAAATCCTCTTTTAATAGTATCGGTTCTTGTTTCCAATTGTCTTCCCAAAATAGTGCCAGATCTCCCTCTCTGATTTCCCAGAAGCTATTCTTTTGAACTAAGCCTCTATTCTCCCATGCCTTATTCCAGATATATGAGCCCTTTATACTACCAGAACATCCTTATATGATAATTAATTTTCCAAGTACTGGAATATTTCTCTTTCCAGATACTAGCCCACTGAGCCTTTGGTTCTTTAACCCAACGCCACCAAAGTTTAGTGCCAAGAGCCTTGCTTAGAACCTCTAGATCGTCCAAACCAAGACCTCCATGATTTTTAGGTTTGCAAATCTTTTCCGAGGCTACCAAGGCCCATTTCTTTCTATTCTCCCCCTTTCCCTAGAGGAAATCTCTTTGAATGGATATGAATTGTTGTAAGACTCCTTTTGATGAAGGGAGAGCTGAAAGCATGAAAACTGGGATAGATTGAAGAACTGCCTTCATAAGCACCAATCTACCAGCCATGTTTAACGTTCTGATGGTCCAATTTCTAATTTTATCCTGCATCTTGTTAATCTTCGGCTCCCATGTGCTCTTATGCAGAGGTTTGGCAGTTAGAGGAACACCCAAATATTTTGAAGGAAGGAAATCCCTTTGAAAGCCCAAAATTCTGGAGATATTCCTTTGAATAGCAATATTGGTATTAAAGTAAAAAATCTTGGATTTGGAAAGATTAACCTCCATACTTGAAGCTATGACAAAGTCACTTAGAAGTTGTTTGTATGCTAGAGCCTCTTTGACTGTAGGGATTCCTTGCAGCATGATGTCATCCACAAATTGTTGATGAGTTAAGGGCTGTCCATTCTCAGAAATTTGTAGACCCTTGATTTTGTCATCTACCTTTGCCTGCTTGATGGACAGGCCTAGTCCTTCCATCATGAGAATGAAGAGAAAGGGAGAGAGTGGATCACCTTGCCTAAGCCCTCTTGAAAGAATAAAAGTCTCGGAGCGAGAACCATTTACCAAAATAGAAAAAATGGGAGAAGTTACCATGGCCATGACCCATCTGACCGAGTTGTGATCAAACCCAAAAGCAATAAGAACCCTCTTAATATAGGTCCAATTCAACTTTTCATACGCTTTGGCTAGGTCTAGTTGCATGATCATACTAGCCTTCCTGTTGCTAGTCAGTGAGTGCACCACCTCCTGTGCTTGAATGATATTATTGAGAATTTTCCCGCCTTCCACATAACTATATTGTTCCCCAGACACAAGAGTGGGCAAAAGAGGTTTGAGTCTGTTGGCTACAACCTTGGATATTATCTTGTAAACCCAATTGCACATTGCATTGGGTCTAAACTTATCTAGAGTGAGGCAATATCCTATTTAGGGATTAGAGAGATGAAAGAGGTGTTGAGTGCTTTCAGAATAGTTCTATTCCTCTTGGAATCTTCCACTACATTCAGAATGTCTTGTTTAACAATATTCTAGCAAGCTTTGAAGAAATCAACATTGAAACCATCAGGGCCTGGCGCTTTACTATTCTGCATTTCCTTGAGGACCTCACTGATCCCCTCTTCAGTCACTGGCCTGTTGAGGTTAAAGTTATCCTCTTTGGATACTAGTTCGGGTATATGTCTTGTTAAATCCTTGATGAAATGCTCTCAATCCGAGATGATTTCCTTAGCTATCCCACGAAAGCTCTGGACTAGCATAGCTTCTCTGTCTTCGTGGGAACTGAGAAGTTTCCCTCCCTCATCCTTGATCGAGGAGATTCTATTATGGACTCTGTTTGCCAAGGTGGATCTGTGGAAGAATCTGGTGTTTTGCTCTCCTTCTTTTAGCCATTGCACTCTAGATTTTTGTCTCCAAAATATTTTTTCTTGTTTACAAAAGTTCTCCCATTCTTGTTGGAGTTTGGTACCTTTCTCATTTCTGACTTTATCAAAGCCAACCATGATAAGAGCTTGGTTTAGTTCTTGCAATTTGTTTTCAACAACTTTTTTCCTTCAAAAATATTACCAAATTCATTCTTGTTCCAATCTTTTAGCCTGCACTTGATATGTTTTAATCTTTTGTGAAGAAGGAACATACTTGTACCCTGAATGTGTAAATCTTCAGACCACCAACCTGAAATGTTGTTGATGAAATTTGGATGGGTAAGCTAGATATTTTCAAATATGAAAGGTCTATTCCTAGGGGTGCCTATGCCTTTGACCTCCAGTTCGACCGATCAGTGATCTAATCCTCCAAAGGGGAGAATACTCATTGCTATTTCCTTATTATTGAGCATAAGGTCCTCTGAGATGATGAATCTGTCTAACTTCGATGCTACTAGAGACTCTCTTCCTCTTTTATTGTCCCAAGTAAAGAGACCATTACTAGAAACAATGTCAACTAGCTTCATAGAATCCATAAAAGTTTGAAAGGCTAAGGAGTCTTTATTTAGGGTTCTGGTACCCCCTTTTTTCTCCGAAAGTGATTTGATCATGTTGAAATCACCACCCAAAATCCAGGGTATATCTCCAAATCTTTCTCTGAGATCCACCAGAGAATCTATAAACCTGAGTTTATCATCCATTCTCTGAGGGCCATAAACATTCGTGACCAGATAGATCTCCCTGTCCCCCACAGGTTGAATAACCATTGATAAATAATTTCTAGAAGCCTCAGCATCTATTATCCCAATCTTTTGGGGGTTCCAAAGAGTAAGAATGCCACCTGCTGAATTTTCTGCCTTGACTTCTGAAAACTCAAAACGATTGAGCCATTTGTTGTATAATTCTTTAATTTTCTGAATGGAACATTTAGTTTCTTGGATAAAAATTATATCCGAAGCTTCTTGCTTCATTCTATTACTAATTAATCTTTGCTTCCTTTTACTACCAAGACCCCTTATATTCCAAGAAGTGAACTTCATCATTAAAGATTTGTGAAGGAGTAACTAGTTAGGTATTTCATCTTACCTGAATCTATCATTAGCTTTCCACATTCCATCAACAACTCATTCTGATTTTTTCTGCCTTTTTTCTTACTTGGGTATCTAGGTGCTAATCTTGGTGTGTTTTTCAAAGTTTTCACCCCTTCGCTACCCTATTTTGTAGTATTACGTTGCTTGAACATACCTGTATTCTGGTTTTTCCATAAGTACAGCTGTTGTACTCAAGTGAACTCCTCTTGAGGTAACGAGTCTACCCCTCCCATGGTTCCTTGTTTCAAGAACCCTTCCAAGTCTAGGTTTTCTCTCTCAAGAATCTCCTGTAGCTCATGGTCCTCCATTTCCATCTCACTCTGGGTCATGTCCTGGTCCATATCCAGTTCTGCATCACTCATCATAGCCTCTTTTATTTATTATCATCCTTTGTATGCTCCTTGTCTTCCTCTTTCTCCTTCTCCTCTGGACTTCCCTCCATGCTCTGGTTTGCTGTTTTTGTCTCTTCTTCTTCTTCGAGCACTTGGTACCTATTCAGACTGACCTGAGGCCCTTCTGCTTGATGTTGCTTAAGTCCCCATTTTGCCCCCTTTTCCTTTATGGCTCACTTTATGAAATCTTTCAGTATCTTCTATGGTGGTAGCTTTGCTCTTATTCTCTATTTTATTGAGAGGGAAATCCCTGAAAAGGTGTCCATGCTCATGGCATTTGCGACATCTAAATGGAATATGTTCATAATCAACTGTTTGAACCCATTCTTCATCAAAAACCTCCAAAATAACCTCATCTAGTAGGGCTCCTGATAGATCCATTTCCACACAAATTCATGCAAAGGAAGTGTATTTTCCCCTTCTGGTGGCTTCAAATGCTTTGACAAAACATCCTAATTTATTGCCTATGGTTGTTAATGACTCTATTTGCCAATGATCAAGAGGAAGGGAGTAAAGCCTTACCCATACCGGAACCGAGGTAAATGTCTCCCACTCCGGGACAAAGTTTATCATCCACGACCTCATGTAGAGGCCAGCTGCCACAAAGAAGTAGGGTCCCCTTTCGAACACTTTGTCTTTATCCTCAATATTTGTGAAGACCATAGTGAAGAATCCCTTTGACCCAAGATGTAGGTCAATGCTTCCTTTTTCTTTCCAATGATATTTAATCCACGTCTATAATTCTTTTTCAGTGGGCCATACTCCCATGAATTTACAGATGATAGCATATGTCTGCATGTGTTCCATGTGTGCCTGCAAAGCAGGATCATTCAGAACTACTCTGGGTCTAACTTCGGTTTTGGGTTTACATGGACCCTTATGTGCCTTGTTTTTTCCATGGACATTCTGCAACATTTGACACTGGTTTGACTACAATTTGAGAAATTTATCATAAGATATCTAATTGAAAATTACATGGTTGTGTTAAAGGAATTAATTTCTTATAGTTAGGGTTATGAAACATAACAAGGTGAAGTAAAAAACACTTCAATCATAGAGAACGAAGAATAAATATTTATTAACCGTTGTCAAAGGTTTGATGACTAACCTAGAAGGTTGAATATTGAAGTAGATTAACCAACCAAGTCTCCCTATTCCAAAATATTTTTTAATATACACTCAAAAGAAACAAACATAGGTGACAATAGCATTTTCAAAGAAAAATTAAGTACTCAACACTATATATTTCAAAAAATAATTCATTATCATAATCTACATTAGAAGGACATTGAATTAAGGTAGAATGAAATTATTTTCTTATTAATCAAGTGAATAGAAATAAGGCTCTGATAAACTTGAGCCTTTGTTGAAGGAATTTATTGAAACCATCCTTCAGGTTCCTAAACTAGGCCATTGAAGGTTTCCTCTACAATGCTTTCCTCTTCAGGCTAAAAATAGTGAAAGAGAAGGAATCTCTTTCTGATACTTGAAGAACAATGGAAGGATAAGGAAACACGAGCTTCCAAAAATTGAAGTATTTCTTAAAAACTTTTGGGATTGGAAACATGGGAAAGGATATAATTGATAGCATAAGAGTGCTCTCCCCTCTCCTCCACCCAAGGCATCATTAAATATGCTTTGAAGTAGTTTGGGTCATTAGGAAGGGCTATAAGAGAGAAACTTTTGTTATAAACCTCACCCTAAAATGTGCAATAATGCGCACGTTTATTTTTTTTGTGCAAATGAATGCATAGACTAGTTCCATGAAGGATACAAGCTCATATACATGCTTTGATTTAATGAGATTCATGTATGCATGCATTATGTCAGAACAAATAGCACATATGTGAATTCAAATTTTGTTTTCTAGAGAGTTCTATAAAGGGAGAATGTTTTCAAAAGTGAATGGGATGACATCTTTGTGTCAAACATGCATATTATAATGAATGTGACAAAGATGTTATAATAGGCAGTTCCTAAGAAAATTCTAAAAGAACTAATTTTAAGGTAGTGATAACTCCACTTTCCATAACTTTGATTCATATTTCTATTTATTTATTTATTTTAATTAGGTATTTTTCAAGAGAAACTCAATTTTGTATTTCATTCCATTAAATTAGGCAAAAAAAGGTTTTAGAATTGAAGCTAAATGTGATTGCCCTCTTTTTCCCTTGAAAAAACATACAAAAATAAATAAATAAATATTCCCTTTTTTGGCACAAGAAATGGCTATAATACCAAATGTTGTGTTATCAAGAGATATGGAAATAGAATAGAAGTGAAACACTTACCTTAAATAATAAACCAAATCATTCATACAAAATAATTAACACAATAATATAGAGAAAACCCTTGAGGTGAGGTAACTCCATGATCCGAATTGGACCATTAAATTATTTTCATCCATCTTGATGCTTTCAAAGTGAAAAAAAATGGAGGGATAAGCTAATGGCACCATTTTTATCCATGAGTGCCAGTTTGGCAAATTTGGGTCTAAAACTTATGGAAGCAAGGACCTTCTATCATTATTATATGCTCATATATCTTTCTAATGACATAAGAAAGGCCT
>APFE031552264.1:0-15685 GCA_000404065.3 Pinus taeda | reverse complement strand
TCATTCCTTAGGCTAGAAATATCATTCTCTAAACCATTGTAAGGGTTAGTTTTATCTAGATTCTTCTTCTTATAGAAGTTAGAATTGATGGGGGGAAAGTAACATATTACTATGTAGGACTTTTTATTATTAATGTCTCTGATCTCTATCCAAATAATTGGTAAATGTTAAAAGACATCAATTTGTAATAAATATGAAAACACTTACTTCGTGATATATCTGATATTGTTAAAATTAAAAAACTTATAAAACTAAATTATAATTGCATGTTATAATTATATAATTTTAAAAGTATTAAAATATTTATTAAAATGAATAATTATACATTATTCAATTATAACATATTAATATCATTTTAAATAATTAAAAAAATATAATTTTAAATGATATAAATCCAAGAAGTATCTTATGAGTAAGTAAATAAATCTCACTCATTCAATTTTTTTTTTAAATAAATTATTACAATATTTAACATATCATAACTTATCAATGTCACATATTCTAAAAACCCTAACTATTTATATCCACAAATAATTTTATGAATTTATTTTAATTTTTATTATAAAAAAATTCTATCTCAGAATGAAATCCTTCTCATCCCTATTAATTATTATAATAATTAAATTAAAATTTGAATATTAATTATGATAATTAAATTAAAATTTGAAAAACCTATTAATAGCATACACGTTAACGAAATAAACTAGTGAAAACCGTTTTACACTTTAAGTACTTTGAGAAATAGCGAACAATAATTTTCTACATATAATTGTTTTCACTAAAACTTAATGAACATACGAACTTGCATTTTTGACCCTCAAACTTGCAGAATTGGAGCATACAAGAGAGTGGGAGGAAATCAATAGAGGGGCTGCTCCTTTGTGTTTCGTTCTCCTCTACTCCCCCATCTTCGGAATGATTAAGCCCCCTTGCAGTTGCCCAACAACGGCACTCTTCTTTGCCCAACAACTAGCTACACTCTTCTTTGCCCAACAACTAGCTACAAGTTTGAGTATTTGCCTTCTAGTCTTCAATTAACACTGATTGCTTTGAGATAGGGAAACGATCCATTTTGAAATATGGAAATGATCCATTTCAGGGTTCTCCATGAAAATATTGTATATTTCTTTGCAACAACAAATTTTATTAATTTAATATATCTTAAAAAAATTAGTCAGAAAGCCATCAGGAATGTTATTAACCTGTCATAAGATTTAATATTACTCGGGGTTTGTATTACTTAATTATTCTACACATTTTTATATTGGGGACCTTGCACGTGCTTTGCTCCCACCGCCTACAACTTGAGGTTTGAACCGCTCTTGGGCTGCTCAGTATGGCCCCTTCCGGAGGTTCCACCGAAGGAGGCAGTTCTCTAGCACACCTTTTCGGCCCTGATCAAATCCATGCCTCCTCAGCGAGCTCGTCCTTCAGTCTCAAAGTTTGTGAGAAAACTTGATGTGATTTAGGAAGTTTCTCTCCCTCCAACTTTGCCCAGAATGACTGCCCTTGCCTTGCCAGAAAAAGGACTTATTGGACAATTTACAGGACTTTGGCCCTCTCCAAAAACAATCCAAAGGTGGGTGGAAAGGAATTGGACAGACAAAATTCAAGGAAAAATCTCTATCAGATTTTGTGGAAAGGGATACTTTACATTTCATTTTGAGACAAAAGAAGACAAGGATTTAATCTTCCGTAATGGGCCTTATTTCATGGATTCCAAAGGTTTATATCTAAATAAATGGACTCCGAACTTTGACCTGGAGCTCGATATTCCTAATGCAGTTCCTGTTTGGGTCTGGCTTCCTCATCTCCCCTTCCATTGCTGGGTAGATGAATTAGTGCGTGCTATTGGGAATGCTGTTGGGAAATACATTGATCAGAGCGAACCTAAAGATAACATGCAAGCCTGTGCTCGCATCTGTGTAGAAGTTGATTTGGGTAAAGGCCTGCCAGAAGCCATCAAGCTCAAGGTTGATGATTGGATGCACATTCAACAACTTGACTATAAACAGATCCCCTTCAAGTGCAAGGTATGCCACGAGTACGGTCACTTTGCTAATCGTTGCACTAAACTTTCTAATGTAGATAATACTCCACAAGAAGAGCAATGGGAAACCATAAAAAAAAAAAACAGCCCCTAACCCTAAACTATCCCATGAAGCTGGTCCTTCCTCTCGACCTCTCCCCATCTTTCCTCTCTCATCTCCCCCCCCTTCATTTCATCCCCCTTCTTCTCCACAACCTCCCTTATCTTTTGATCGCCAGTCGGATCCCCTTCCTTCTTCTCCCTCCTCCAATCCCTTTCACATCCTCTCTGTTCCCGAGGAATCCCCTGCTCCCTTGATCCAATCTAATCCTCCCTCTTCTCCCCTTCCCCAGGTCATATCCTCTTCCCTCCCGTCTGATCCTCCCCCTCTCAAAATCACCAGAAGCAATTCTAAGGAGCATGGATCCACTCTAGACAACCAAAAGAAGCCTAGAAGAAAGTCTGCCGAACAGCACAGGGATGAAAAAGCGCAAAAAGACATAACATTGGGGCTCCAGAACCCCATTGAATCCTATATTCAAGGATCAATAGACAAGGACATAGCAAACAAAGACAAGGGAGGGAGAGCAACTCCTCGCATCTCTCACCTGAAATTATGAAAATTCTCTCATGGAACAGCAGGGGACTAGGGCACCCCTCCAAATCAAATGCCTTAAAGGATCTTATTAACCAAGAGAAACCAACCATTTTTTTACTTCAAGAAACAAAGTAGAGACAACCAGAAATGAACAAGATTATTGAACAACATAAGTGCTACAAAGGATGTATATGTGATTCCAGAGGAGCCTCAGGAGGAATTGCTACACTTTGGCTTGAAGATGAATGGAACAACATAGCAGAAATAGTAGAACAGCACTGGGTCAAGATTGTCTTGCAGAACATTATGAACAGTCAACAGATTGTTATCTAAAATGTTTATGCTCCGAATCATTATAGGGATAAAGAAGCTTGCTGGGATTCCCTCAGCAATAACATAGCAGAAGAAGACAACAGCAACATCATTTTAGGAGGTGACTTAAATCTCATTTTACATGCTAATGAAAAACGTGGAGGTAGCTTCACCCCAGATCCTTTTAGAAATCAGTTGGAAAATGTAATGCAACATGGTGATCTTGTCGATATCATTCCAAAGAATAGTAAATACACTTGGAGTAATTGCAGATTGGGGAGAAACACTATTATGGAAGGGCTCGACCGAATCCTGGTAAATGTGTCCCTCCTCTCCACCTTTTCAACTGTCAACGCTTCCATCCTCCCTTTTGCTGCTTCAGACCATTATCCCACTGCCTTAACCTTTGAATCTCACTGCCCCCTGGGCCCACTCCCTTTTAAATACAACCCTTTATGGAATGACATTGAAGCAGCCAAAGAGTTGATCCAGCAAACTTGGTGTCAACATGTTGAAGGTGTTATCTCAAAATCAGACCCTGGAAGGCTGCAGACTAGGAAGACTTCAAGTAACTGTTTCAAACCTACTTTAGGCTGAGGCTTAGCCTCCCCAACCAGAGAGGGCTCTCTCAAAGGGTTAATGTTTTTTATTATAGTTAAGGATTGGCTAACTCTTGGTGAAACAAATGTAAAAAATATGAATGGTTGGAAACACATTAGAAACTATCCATGGCTTATGGCGAGTCAACATCATTTCAGTATAACAATGGTATTAACCTTACATAGAATTCAGGGCATTCAGCATTCAACACATTCAGAACATACCAAAAACATATGGGACCACACAGTCTATGAATGTATACAGGAAGTTAGAGCACTATAAGTGAATTCTAAGTGATTACACATTTAAACCACTGCAAATATTAGGAAAAGAATAGCACAACACATTCTGAATATCGAATCCCTCCTGAGTCCTGAGAAGTAAATCCAATCTTGTATTACTAAAACAGAGTCTTTACATGAAGCCAAATATCAGAGCTTTTTTCAATAAATTTCCAACCTTTTGTACATTGCTCTTTCTCCTATTTATAGAGCTCTTATACCTGACTGAGATTCCTCCTCAAGCATGAGGGGAACTCGAAATCTACTTCTAATGACACCTATTCAACTTTTAACTACTTATTAAATGTAACAAACTTCAACTAGACTTTCTAGAGATCTAAATCAAGTAGGATTCTAACACCATGTTATGCTAATAATAGCCTTGATTACAATGGTTCTCATTCTTTGACATCTGGTCCCTTTTTAGTTTCACTGTGATGGATGTTCAAGGCTCCATGCTGGTCTTCAATGCCACATCTTCTCCATTGTCCTGAAACATAGGAAACTACCCTCGTTGATTGGTCTTTAGTTTGCCTTACAATTTTCGAATCCACAGAAGCATGTCCTTCATCTTTGATTATCCAAAATGTAACAGATGGCCACGTCCATGATGTGTTGTCCACCTCCTTTATGTGTAAAGGCAAAAACTCTTTCAAGCTGTTTTGACATATTTTGAATGGTGGTAAATGTGCTCACTTTATGACAAAAATTTAAAGTTGGATTCGAATCCATATTTTTTCCACCTGTCTTAACCTGGTTGAATGTTGAAGCTTCAGATGATGCCTTGTATATATTCCCCTTTCAAAATTTCCCGCTTATGTTTCAAAATGGTTGATTGATATTGGATTATTTAGCTTCAGCAGTTTCGTAGCGCGCTACGAAACTGCTGAGCTCTAGTCATCACCTTCAGCAGTTTCGTAGCGCGCTACGAAACTGCTGAGTTGTTTCAAAAATCACAGTTTCAACCCAAAACTTTGCTATTTGAGCACTTTGCTGTTAAAACATTCTTGCAACTATTTCAAGACCTTCCAAAACTGAATGGGAATGCTTGGAAAGATTATACCAAGAAAAACTATCAAAACTTTGAAATATATTCTTACTTGAAGTGAGTTTTCTTTATGGAGATCCTTTTTTCTGGTTCAATTGAATCTTTAAGTCTTCAACTTGTTTCTTCATTACTTTGATCCCAGACCTGAGGTTTGTATTGAATTTTCTGATAAATTGTGCTTCTTTTATTGCAGGAGTAGTCCAGCTATAGAATTGAACATTAAAATCAACCACTTCAGGAATTTGAAAAGTTTGGTCCTCCCATCGAGCCTGCATTTGGTTAAAATAAGCCTCCTTAGCTGCAAATTTCCTAGCAGCTTTCTTTAATCTAGCAATCTCAAAGTTGGCAGATTCCAATCTCCTTTTCAAGTTTTCCACACTGCCTTCTTTTTGAGTGGCAACTCTTTTGCCTTTATCCTTTCTTTCATGAGGCTGTGTCTCCTCCCCTATTTCATCTGCCCTTGGCGGCACCTCCTGTACTTGTTTGAAATTCCTTGTTATGGGTCTCCTGGGTTTGAAAACAAAATTTTCAGCTTGATCATCAAACTTGAGTTTCTTTGAGGCTTTGACCTTCTTAGCCTTCTCTTTTCCTGACTGTATCAAATTAGCTTGAACTAGTGGGGACTCTTCAATGTCAAATGCTTGAAATAAATCATTTAAATCTCCCTTTGAAACATGACTTTCTTCAATAGCCATTGATTTACCCTTTTCTTTTGCCACTTGGCTCCTCGTTCTTCTTCTTTGAACTCCTCCACCTGTGTTTGATTCATGTGCAGTTTCTTTGACCTGAGTTTTTTTTTAATTGACTACTGGGGTGTATCCTGAATAATCAGTGGCTTGGTAGACTCTCCAACTTGTTTCCTTGCTTTTAACTTTGAAACCCTCTTGGCTCTTGTTTCTGCTTTATAACTGGTTGTTGTTGAAAGTTCCTTTGCTTCTTGAGGGCTGAGACCAGTCTTTCTCTTGAAACCGGTCATGAATATGAATGTGTCCCAGTCTCTGCCTACCCTCTCGAGTTCATGCAAAACCATTAACTTAACCAAGCCATGGTGGAATAGTGAAGTCTCACAGGCTTCTTTTCTTAGTTGCACCTTGTCACACATTTTACTTAAACTGCGGAATAAATAAAAAGGTAGATCAATAGATGTCTTGCCTGTGAAATGCAACAGAAGTTTGAAATGGTATGAATACACTTTGTTATATCTTCCTTCACATGTCAGGTACCTCTGTATACAAGTGAGAAAATGGGCATAAGATTCTTTGACATAACTTCTAGGAACAGACTTGCTCAAATCTGAGTTAATTAACTCTTGCTTTAGGAATTCTTTGCATGGGTTCATGTCGAATTTGAAATTCTTGAACCAATTTCTTGCCCTCTGGGAATCTCCGTAACTATGGATATCATGTCTAGTGAAACCTGCAATTCCAGCATACCCACCTTTGAGTTTAAGCCTGTGAAATTCAATGCAAATTCTTTAGTCACTTGTGCATGACCTCCCTGGAGCTTCTTGCAAAAATTCCAACATCTAGCTTGTTTAAATGCATGTTCAACCTCTCTGTTCTTCAATTTTATATCCAAACCTTCACGCTCCTTTCTCAAACATTTACTTGATCTGTGGTCTTTCCTTTCTGCTAATCCCTCCATGAAGATTCAGTGACCTGTAGGTAGGAAATGCTAGCGCTGCTCAAACTGCAAACTCTGCCTCTGCTTGAATTTATGCCTCGCCTGATAGTTGCCTCGCTTGATGACAATGTTTTTTCAAATTGAAATCATGCAGATTTGTTTCTCATGCAAAGCTTACAATCATCATTAAAACTTGTGCATATTTGGCTTTCCTTGGAACTTGTATTTCGTGTGTACCAACGTACCTAGTGGTTGTGATAATGGAGATAGGTGGTTGGACATGATATGTGGAGTGCATGAACTGACAAAGAATGACACAACCATAGATTAACTTAACAGATTTGACAGTTGGGAAATATTTGCTGCGGGATGCATGAATCTCTGATTTTGCAGCACAGTCAGCGTAAATTTTGAATTATGCGCTGCAAAATCACCTAATATCGTATCGCGCTGCGAAAACACCTAAAGGACTATTGCGCTGCGTAATCACTTAATGGAATTTTGCACTGCAAAACTTCTAAAGAGGATTAATGCGCTGCAAAAACACTTCAGAATGGTTACATGCGCTATGCAATCACCTAAAAAGGCTTTGTGGTACATAATGATTTTTAAAACAAACTGACACATGGCTATGAGATCGGTGATGAATGAGGGTGACCAGTGATAGATGAGAATGCATGTTTGACTCACGACCTCTTAAGACTCAAACTCTAAGGAAAAATGAAATCAAACTTAGACTAACACTGACCTTTATCATCAAGCTAGTATGAGAAATTTTGGCATTAGATTTCTTAAGTGATAACAGTGGCTCCACTTGCGATATTGTGCTCCTGTAGTACACTAAGAACTCACAGGTCCAGTGTTTTTTCCATTTTATGAAAACATAGATTTGCTTGACGAGCATCCCTTTCCAGCTTCTTGGGCCTTCACCTCGGGCTTGAGCTTTCTGTTCAGCTTGTCATTATTTGCAACAAAAGAAAAACTGATAAAACGGATATATACAATGTTGTGAGAAACTGGCAGAATTTTGATCAATAATAATGCTTTAGGAACTTGCCATTGACAGGTCCTCCAGCATATGGTTTTCCATCAATCTCTTGCAGAATGTAAGTATTATTTCCATGAAAAGCAGAAATTTGATATGGCCCTTTCCACAGATTTTCAAATTTACCATGCTTACCTTTCTCTTCAATTCTAGCTTCCCATTTCAATACTTTATCATGGATCTGAAATGTAACTTCTTTGATCTTTTTATCAAATGTTCTCTTGATTCTGTTCTGATTTTGTTGATGACTGTCAAACACCTCATTTCTTTTCTCCTGCAAGGCTATCAGCTGATTGATTCTTCTTTGTACAGCATTTGGTTCCTCCTCTAATCCTTGAATAAGCTTCATCACAGGCACTCCAAGGGATGTTGGAAATATGGCTTCACCACTATATACTAACTCATATGGTGATGTTCCAATGGATTTCTTTGTACAAATCCGGTCAGCCCACAAAGCATACTTTAATTTCAAATGCCAATCTTTCTTATTTTCTTGCAGCAGCTTCTTGATGACCCTTACAAGGCCCTTGTTTGATGATTCAGCAAGGCCATTTCCTTGCGGATAATAAGCAGTGGAATGTCCAAGAGAAATGTGATATTAATGGAAAAAATTAATCATTTTCTTGGAATTAAAAGCTTGAGCATTGTCAGTTATAATCTTCATTGGACAAACAAATCTTGATAATATATTATTTTCTAAGAAAGAGATAATCACTGAATCATTTGCTTGCCTTGTTGGTACCGCTTCTATCCATTTTGTAAAGTAATCAGTGGTTGTGAGAATCCAGCGATGCTGACCTGATGAAGGAGGATGGATTTCCCCTATAAAATCTAATCCCCATTGCTGGAAAGGTGCTTCAACATATATAGGAACCAAGGGCAGTGGCATAATCTTCCTCTTTCCTTCAAATACTTGACATTCATGACATGTAGCTACCGTTTTATAGATATCTCTGAACATAGTTGGCCAAAAGTAGCCAGCCCTCAAGATCTTGTTTGCAGTGGCTTTCCAATAGTGATGTCCTCCACAATCTCCCTTATGTAATTCATCAATTGCTTTATCAGCGTCTTCTTCAATGAGGCAATTTAACAATATCCCTCCTGCATCTTTCCAAAACAAATTTTGGTCATACACAAAATATCTTAGAGATTTCAGTTTGACAAACCGGGCTTTGGATTTCGAAAGATTAGCAGGGGCTCTATTATGCTGCAAAACAAATGCTACATCCTTGTACCATTTTGACAACAAGAATTTTTCATTTATTTGGACCAATTCCTCTTCATTTTCAGAAATTTCTGAGATCTCTGTACTCAAGTTAATATCAAGACAGTCCAAATTTGATTGCGTCAGTAGCTTGGCTAAGCCTTGACCCTTTACCAACTTTGTGGGTTTAATCTCAATGTCATACTCTAACAATTTTGCTATCCACTTTCCCCTTTTTCCATATGGATCAGCCTGTGTAAGAATATCCTTTATAACAGCATTTGGGACGTAGGCAATAATGTGAGAATACAAAACATAAATTCTGAAATCCTTTATTGCTTTCACCAAGGCATAGGCTTGCTTCTCTAGGATGTTATATTTCAATTCAACATTTGCTAATGTCTTGCTAAAGAAAGAAATAGGTTGTTCAGTACCTTGACTTCCCTTTTGCAGTAGAACTCCGGCAATTGTGTTTTCAGAAGCAAATGTAAAAATAAGGAATTCCTTGGTAAAATCTGGGCTGATAAGTATTGGTGCTTGTGTGAGTGCCTTCTTGATCTCTTCAAATGATTTCTTTGCTTCAGCTGTCCACTTGAAATCCACTCCCTTTTTTAACATCTTTGTTATGCTCTTGACAACTTCAGCAAAGTTAGGAATGAATCTTCTAACAAAGTTAACTTTTCCAAGGAAGGATTGAATCTCTTTCCTACTTTTTGGTAGATCTAATTTTTGAATTGCACTAACTCTATTACGATCAATCCTAATTCCTTCTTCAGAAATAATATGACCAAGAAGTATGCCAGAGGTTAAAGAAAAAATACTTTTGGTTGGATTACGAGAAATACCAAACCTTTTACACTTCAGCGGGACTCTTTCAAGGTGCTTCAAATGATCTTCTTCTCTCTTTGAAAAAATTGTGATGTCATCAAGATAAACCACCACTGATTTGTCTTTTTCTTCAACAAAAGAAATATCCATTGCTTTCTGGAAAGTGGCTCCTGCATTCATGAGACCAAATGGCATCTTGCCGTATATGAATGTTCCCCATGGTGTTGTGAAGGCCGTTTTCTCTTGATCATCTGGATGAACAAGAATTTGATTGTACCCTGAGAAACCATCAAGCATAGACATCCTTTGTGAACCAACAATATTTTGCAAAATCAAATCCATTCTAGGAAGAGGATAATTATCTTTCAATGAAGCTTTATTCAGATTTTTGAAGTCTATACAAATCTCGATCTCTCCATTCTTTTTCCTGACTGGGATGAAATTAGCAAAACAATTTGAGAATCTGATTGGAACAATAATCTTAGCATTAAAGAGTTTTTTCACTTCCTTTTCAATCAATGGCATAAGAAGAGGATTAATTCTTCTTAACTTTTGCTTGAAAGGCTTTTCATTCTCCTTAATAGGAATGGTATGTTGTATAATTGGGAATCATATTGTTTCAAGTCAGAATAGCTCCATGCAAAAACATCAATGAACCTTTTCATCATCTCAACATATTTAGTCTTCATATCAGCTAAAAGAAATTTTGAAATCTTGACCATCTTAGGCACAACTGGGTCTCCTAAATTGCATCTTTCCACCTCTTCTTCATCAACTTGTAATTTTGGTGCTTTGAATACATCATTTTGATCAAACAATTTCTCAAGAGTAATGAGGCCTTTTGGAATCAAGTTGTTTTGTAATTGTAAGACTTCAGACCTTTCCTTTGACTCTACTAACATATTCTGTTGATCCATCTGATTGTTTTCAAATTCTCCCTTTAATTCAATGAAATTTTTTACCTGCTGATCGTCCTAAAAAACTTGCCAATTTGTGATGTTATCTGGTATGACTGGTCTATGGCAAACCTCCACCTCATAATTTTCAGAAGAGTGCATAGGAATAATAAAAGGGTAGGTAGAAACAGCAAGAGAGTCTGCAATAGAGTTTTGGTCTCTGGTTTTGATGGTGAAAGAATAGGCCTGAAATTTTTCCAACATATCCAACACTAAGTTTCTATATGCTCTCATCCTTACATCCTTGGTTTGGTAGTCACCTTCCACTTGTTTAATTACCAATTCAGAATCGCCACAAACAACAATGTTTCTAGCTTTCAATTTTATCAAGGCTTCTAAGCCTAAAATCAGAGATTCGTACTCAGCCATATTGTTGGTGCAATCAAAATTTAGTTTGTAGGAGAGATACTTACTTTCTTTAGTTGGACTAGTGATCCAAATCCCAGCTCCTGCCCCTTCTCTTCCTGCTGATCCATCGAAGTGTAATGACTAGCAGCCCATGGTGTCTCTTTCATCTCCTTGCTGCCCTTCTTGACACTGATTTTCTGAAATCTTTTCTTGTGATTCTCTTCCAACTGATTCATTGAAAAGGATAGCTGATCCAAGACCAGTATCGAATGAATAAATAGGAAAATTTTGAGGCTTGTCTTTGCTGCTTACCATATAAGCCATTCTGGTCTCCCGATACAACCTCCTTTGCTCACCAAAAACTAGGATAGTAGCATAGGTAAGGTCCATCTGCATTGTACCCTTGATCTTTGCTACCCACGATCCCGAAAGAAGCATCCCAAACTTAGGTGGAATGTCAGCCACAACAATATCCATGACAATTGTTTTTGCTGGAATTTGTGTGAGACCCACAACAACATCTTTTATCAAACCAATGCATTGAACTCTTTTTGAACCAAAGGAAAATAAATCCTTATATGGCCTAGTTACCTCTAATCCCAGTCTTTCCATGATCACCTTGGGCATAAGATTATGAGATGCCCCTGAGTCTAACATAGCATTATGTAAAGTCATATCATGAATGCTAATGCTTATGTAGAAAGGAGGAAACTCTTCATTCTATTGATCTTCAAGTCTTGGACCCAAATAAATAACAGGATTATCTTCTTGTACATTTAGGATATCAGCTACTCCTGGTTGTGAATTGAGCATTTCAACAATTTTACTTCTGTATTTGTCTACCTTGAGGATTTCATTAAAGGGGACTGATATCTTAATTTTTGCAATCTTATTCTCAAGGTTAAAACCAGAAACAGTCTTCTCAACTTCTTTAGGAGTGGATGGAGCTTGAATATCCTTTTTGTCAGGTGGAGAATCATTCTTACCTTCAGCAACCTTTGAGATTTCCTTCTTATCTTCAACTGCCTTTGAGGCATCCTTCTTGGGTTGTGCTTTGCTTGCTGTAATAGGCATGTTTCTATTCCTGAGATTGTACTGCTTTTGCATCTCAAAGATAGCATGCTGATAGCCCTTTAAAAAATCTGAAGGCTCTTCTCCTGGTTTGGTCATACTGGACTCATCATGTTCTTCCTTAGTCAAGAAAATCCCTGACACTTCTTCATCAAGGCAATGGATTGACTCCTCGGGAATTTCGGGTTCATCTTCTTCATCCACCAAATTTTGTTGGAAAGGAGGTCTTACTAGAGGATCTGGTTGTTGATTTCTGTTCTCTCTTGGCCTTTGCTGATTTTGAGGTCTTCTGAACTGAGGATTCCTAAATTGAGGTTCCTGCTGTGCTGGAGGAGCAGAGGTATTCCCAAGAGCCAACCGATCCATCAATTTTTCCATGGTCTTCATCATCATTTCAAACTTATCTTCTGGAGCTGAAGTAGAAGGTTTCTCTTCTTCTTTCAGTTTAGCCTTTGCCATCTTTGATTTCTTAGCAGCAATCATGTTCACCTCCACTTTAATTGCAACGTTTTGCATGTCAGCAAGAGTAGCAGAATCCCTTTCTCTGAGTAAGAGGGAGAAGTCAGAGTCAAATACTTTGGCATATCTCCGCTGTGCCAAGCTCCCAGGAGGTTTCAAATGAGTTGGAATAGAATTGTATATTTTATTAAACCTCTTGGAGAAGTTTTGGACAGTTTCATCAGGAGCTCTTCTAAGATTGTTGTATTCAGTAAGAGCTTGGACAGGGTTGGTTCTGTTTCCCCATTTCCTTAGAAAACTATCTTTGAACTCTGCCCAACTGTGAATACTTCTAGCTCTAAGAGCCTTGAACCATTTTCTAACCTCTCCAATGAAAGTTTGAGCAAACAATATTAGCTTTACATATTCATCATCAACTTCCTCACTGTCAGCAAAATCATTGAATCTGTCTACATGTTCTTCTGCTGTAATGTCTTCATCTCCACCCCATGTTGGAATTCTAGCAGCATATTTGCTAGGAAGGTCATGTAAAACAGCAGGGAGGGCTAGTGGAGCATACCTAGCAGGTACGGCCATAATGAATGGAGGAGCAGTGATGACAGGTACTGTATGAACAGTGGAACTAGAACCGATATGAGGTGGATTTCCTAGTGTCTGAGAACTACTAGGACTAGCAGAGGCAGAGGATAAAGTGCTGGTACAAAAAGGACTACTTGGACTTTGCAAACCACTGACAAAGGTACTCCAATTTGGAAGGGGTATACCAGTTTTAAACTTGAGTAAGACTTCAAAAGGATCAAGCTCTTTGAGTTTGTTTAAATCTTCCACTTCTAACAGTAATTCTGAAGTAACAACCTCCCAAAATTCCTCCTTATCTTTTTGTGACACTAAGGATGAAGTATCAATACCTCTTTTTTGTAAATCTAAAATAATTCCAATAAGTTCTTCTTCATTCTCAGACCTCAACAACACCTCATGAATTTTATCATCAACAAATTTTATCTTCAGGACTTCTTGAAAATTCAGAGAGCAAAGATTTTGAAAAATATGGAGTACTTGGTGTTTCAGGCAATCTTTGTCTGCTCCTTGAAATGGTGTTTGGATTGTCCATAGGAGTAGGTAGATTTGGGTCAGGATTGCTCTGTGTATATCTCCTTCTTGAAGCCACCTTTTAAACTTTGAAATTGTATGGAGTCACCAAGGTAGAGTGCAGCCTCGAAAAATCTTCTGAGCTCCTGCTACCTTCAGAAGTTCAGCTTCTTATTTTCGGGAATGAATAATCTTCAGACTCCCGGCAGATGCACCAAAATGTTATCTCAAAATCTGACCCTGGAAGGCTGTAGACCAGGAAGACCTTAAGTAACTATTTCAAACCTACTTTAGGCTAAGGCTTAGCCTCCTCAACCTGAGAGGGCTCTCTCAAAGGATTAATGTTTTTGATTATGATTAAGATGGCTAACTCTTGTGAAACAAATGTAAAAATATGAGTGGTGGAAACACAATTAGAAACTATCCATTGGGCTTATGGATTCAACATCATTTCAGTATAACAATGGTATCAACCTTAGATAGAAGTAAGGGCATTCAGCATTCAACACATTTAGAACATACCAAAAACATATAGGACCACACAGTCTATGAATGTATACAGGAAGTTAGAGCACTATGAGTGAATTCTAAGTGATTACACATTCAAACCACTGCAAATATTGGGAAAATAACAACACAACACATTCTGAATATTGAATCCCTCCTGAGTCCTAAGAAGCAAAGCCAATCTTATATTACTAAAACAGAGTCTTTACATAAAGCCAAATATCAGAGTTTTTTTTAAATAAATTTCCAACCCCTTGTACATTGCTCTTTCTCCTATTTATAGAGCTCTTCTACCTGATTGAGATTCCTCCTCAAGCATGAGGGGAACTTAAAATCTACTTCTAATGACACCTATTCAACCTTTAACTGCCTATTAAATGTAGCAAACTTCAACTAGACTTTCTAGAGATCTAAATCAAGTAGGATTCTAACACCATGTTATGCTAATAATAGCCTTGATTACAATGGTTCTCGTTCTTTGACATCTTGTCCCTTTTTAGTTTGGCTGTGATGGATGTTCAAGGCTCCATGTTGGTCTTCAATGCCACATCTTCTCCATTGTCCTGAAACATAGGAAACTACCCTTGCTCATCGGTCTTTAGTTTGCCTTACAATTTTCGAATCCATAGAAGCATGTCCTTCATCTTTGATTATCCAAAATGTAACAGATGGCCACGTCCTTGATGTGTTGTCTAGCTCCTTTATGTGTAAAGGCAAAAACTCTTTCAAGCTGTTTTGACATATTTTGAATGGTGGTAAATGTGCTCACTTTATGACAAAAATTTAAAGTTGGATTCGAATCCATATTTTTTCCACCTGTCTTAACCTGGTTGAATGTTGAAGCTTCAGATGATGCCTTGTATATATTCCCCTTTCAAAATTTCCCGCTTATGTTTCAAAATGGTTGATTGATATTGGATTATTTAGCTTCAGCAGTTTCGTAGCGCGCTACGAAACTGCTGAGCTCTAGTCATCACCTTCAGCAGTTTCGTAGCGCGCTACGAAACTGCTGAGTTGTTTCAAAAATCACAGTTTCAATCCAAAACTTTTATATTTGAGCACTTTGTTGTTAAAACATTCTTGCAACTATTTCAAGACCTTCCAAAACTAAATGGGAATGCTTGGAAAGGTTATACCAAGCAAAATTATCAAAACTTTGAAATATATTCTTACTTGAAGTGAGTTTTCTTTATGGAGATCCTTTTTACTAGTTCAATTGAATCTTTAAGTCTTCAACTTGTTTCTTCATTACTTTGATCCCAGACCTGAGGTTTGTATTGACCTTTCTGATAAATTGTGCTTCTTTTATTGCAGGAGTAGTCCAGCTACGGAATTTAACATTAAAATCAACCACTTTAGGAATTTGAAAAGTTTGGTCCTCCCATCGAGCCTGCATTTGGTTAAAATAAGCTTCCTTAGCTGCAAATTTCCTAGCAGCTTTCTTTAATCTAGCAATCTCAAAGTTGGCAGATTCCAATCTCCTTTTCAAGTTTTCCACACTGCCTTCTTTTTGAGTGGCAACTGTTTTGCCTTTATCCTTTCTTTCATGAGGTCGTGTCTCCTCCCCTGTTTCATCTTCCCTTGGTGGCACCTCCTGTACTTGTTTGAACTTCCTTGTTATGGGTCTCCTGGGTTTGAAAACAAATTGTTCAGCTTGATCATCAAACTTGAGTTTCTTTGAGGCTTT